>WEKX01011110.1:108355-146735 GCA_013390025.1 Pitta sordida
GGCCTATTTTATCTGAAAAAATCCTCAAAGATGTGCTCCAGGAGTGAATGAACTTCCACTGTTAACAGACCAAAACAGAGCTAGGCTGAAGAAAAAAAGTACCAACCACTTCACATATTTCCTCCTATTACACCACATTTGCTAATGTACACATGGGCATAGGGAAAAGATCTTATAAAACTATTTTTTCTCAAAACAGATGCTCACACAACTTGCAAGTGGGGAAATACGAAAAATATCAACAGACCATGTGTAACTTCGCATACATATTAAAGGGAATTTAATTTACCTGCANGGTCTCATACAAGTAGAGTAGCACATTTGCAAAGGGCAGTACCAGAAACTGGACTTTAGGAACTGTAAATTCAAATTATTCATTTTACTGTCATAGCATCATCTCTGCTTTGCTTGGCTTGTTCCAGACTCTCACACAGTTCCTGGGGTGGTCTGTTTTAAATACTGACACTTATGACAAAATGAACAAGCTTGAAAACAGGAAAGACATTGCTCAGGAAATGCTGATGTACCAGACAAAGGCCACCCCTGCTGAAGTTGAATCTATCCTGGTAAGTTTCTGTGTACAACCACAAAAATTAAGTGGGACATTCGCTACACAAAACCTGAATTTTATTTCTCTTTTTCATTGTAGAAATACAAGGAGAAATTAAATGTAAATAGTTTGGAGGAATGTGAACAAAAGGATCTCATCAGGATTTTGGTAAGTCCAAACTGACTTAGCAAACTGAAAATTCTGGTAGTGTGTTTGTATCAGACAGTAATTGATGACAAACAATTTCATCACAGAAAAAATTGTGTATGGCCAAATCCTTATTAATAGAATTGACATTAGCTGTCTGTTCCACAAGCTAGATGGAGTTGATTTAGTAAAACATGCTTAACTTCTTCTGTCCTTCCATATGCAGATTCCATTGTTATCTGTGGGGAAACATTCAGTCCCCAATATACATCAACAGACTTGGATAGTCAGAATTACATAGAAATGTTTATATGAATTAACATTTAAGTGTTTAACTTCTTAAAATATCCATGGGAACAATGCTGTATCTATAATTGAATTTATTCCATTTTGAAAATAAAAGAAGGAATATTGATGTGAGGTCACTTTCATTCTCAGTAAGAGAACACATGTACAAGTGTTAGTGGAACAAACCTACTTTCAGATTAATTTTCCTGCATTTCCTTAGGCAAAGAAGCCCAAAGGCAGTGATCTCTGACTTCACTGTGACAAAACAGATTTGACCTAATCAGTTCTCTGTTCTACAACTCTGGTATTACTAAACAAAAAATGTGCCATTTTCTTCTCCAGACTCTGTAGTCCTCTGATTGCCTTAGTATTTCAATCTAGAAAAGAAATGCCTTTTTGGAAGAAAACTCCTGTTTTCCCCTATAAAACTTCTATTTTTCAGTGCACTTCTTTTCTTGTGGAGTAGACCTGGAGCATATGCACTGGCCTATTTTATCTGAAAAAATCCTCAAAGATGTGCTCCAGGAGTGAATGAACTTCCACTGTTAACAGACCAAAACAGAGCTAGGCTGAAGAAAAAAAGTACCAACCACTTCACATATTTCCTCCTATTACACCACATTTGCTAATGTACACATGGGCATAGGGAAAAGATCTTATAAAACTATTTTTTCTCAAAACAGATGCTCACACAACTTGCAAGTGGGGAAATACGAAAAATATCAACAGACCATGTGTAACTTCGCATACATATTAAAGGGAATTTAATTTACCTGCACTAAGAAATGCAAAAAATAATAGATAAGTATTTTACAATTTCTGTACTGGTAGACCAAAACCTCATTATTATGGTAATGACTCCAAATTCAAGAGCGTAATACTGGCATGATTTGTAAATCTAAAAAAACCAGTTATAGTGAGGTCTCTCAACATTGTGGAGCCACACATTCAAAGGTGTAATATTCTCTGCCAAAATATCTTCAGCTAAGGTTACATGCAAATGCGTTATCCTATTATAAGACCTGGAGTCCCAGATAACTAATGGGATAAAGCAGGTGTTTCTAGATCTGATGATTCACAAACTAATGGGTCTTAAAGCACCACTGATTTAGGTTTCTTTGTCCTTGATCTCAGATCTGCGTAGATACAAAGGGAAAAGCCAGGGAGAAAGCAACTGATGCTCGTCCTTACTTGTTGAAATACATATATGCATACATTCAGGCATCTTTTTCCCTTATCCATAAAGTGGAGATAATTTATAGACTACTAGGGAGGAAGGGAGTCATTGTGATAATATAAGCTATTTTTTTGTGTTCACACTTCCTTGAATTAATTTTTGTCTGGATTGGAGCACATTCTTTAAAATTCAATACTGCTCTCCCCAGGCTTTGGAATACACAGATGAAGAGTGTTACAGAAGAGTTCACAAACAGAGCCATTACCAGCTGGGGTATTCAATGTGCATCTATATAATATGTATATACAAAATAGGCAATTTACGTTTAATACAGGCTTCTTAACTTTGTTATCCTTTGCATTTTAAAATTTAGCATATGTTTTATCATCGTTCTTCAATACAAGCTGGCCAAAGTTCTGTGTCTGCCCTTCAGAGAGACAAAAATCCCTGAATGGCAACCAGATAATCTTGGTACATGGGGCAGAGGTTATGCACTTACACAGCCCACTGCATCTGGAATGATCCCTCATTCTCTTCAGTGGTCAGACTGTTCAGAACAGACTGCTGTAAACTACAGAAAGGCAAAATCACCACCATCTACAGCACTAGGAAGAAAATTACCTGAAGAGATTTAAATAAGCCGTAATAACCATACATACCATATGCTTGGTACATTTAAGCTTTTTAGTTACATATACTGAGATCATTCAATAGTGAAGCAGTCAAGAATCTACTGCACCAGATAAACAAACATAAATAAGATTTGTACATTTTATAATTTGATCTTGTAGGATTTTCCACTTCACTTCCCTTCCAGGTTTGTCTATTAAGTGTATATAGATTAGTACAGACAAAGACAGACTGTCACAGGAGAGACAAGTTAAGATAGACCCACTTTGAGAGTTGGTTATGGAGCAGACACAAATAGCTGGCCCTTCAGAAGTTATAAAATGTACAGGAACCTTTGCTTGCCTATAGTCTCTTGTAAAGAAAACAATGCAATGGATTGGAAGGCAGGCAAGGACACGTGGGAATAAATAATGTGTTGTTACTATGCTTTATTCATCTGTAAAAGTAAAAAATGTTGGTTTTGGTTACTAAATGGTTCACAATTCATAGGATACAAAAGAGAAGAACACTTAGCAAGAATAATTTTGGTTCTGAAAAAGAACTGTAGCTTTGACATCAGGCTAAAAGTGCAAGAATCACAGGAGTTTATGTCAGCAAGGAGAAATTTCAAGGCTCGAGATTTCTAAACAAGGAAATGTTGAGAGGGTCACAACAAATTGTGTTGGAATTTGGCGTAGGAAGGAAGTGCCCAAGGCTTTTATCTATTGTTTTTGAGGAGAAAGCCAGCAGTATCACAACTGGGTTTTCATTATTTATTACATTATATTTTTATTATAACATATTATATGTAATTATTGTATGTATTAGATTTTCATTATTTATTTTACTTTTTAATTGTCCTTGAGCAATATTTCTACTGAAGAAAAGAAAAAGATCTTTTGCAACTCTTTTCTTGCCAGAAAAACCCTTGTTCTTGGTTTTTCCTAACAGAAAGAAGAATTACCTGATCCAAAAGATTTAGAACTGTACGAATTTCGCTTCAGTGACTTCCCAGTTACAGAGCATGGCCTGATAACTTGTGGAATACGACTCTTCTTTGAGATAAATGTTGTTGAAAAGTTCAAAGTCCCAGCTGAGGTTTATTTTTTCTTGTTTATATTTATTTTTAAATAGCTGATTTTAGGTACTTTAATCTAGAAGTAAGCAATAATAAAACAGTAGTGATATGGTTAACAACCTTCCATTCTTCCTGAAACATTTCCATATTTGTCATAAAAACAGAAAACTGATTGTGAATTGTGTAAGCTATGTAAGGAATTAAATCAACATGCATTTATGTAGCAACAATTTGCTGTTTCAATGTTTAATTCAACGAAAAGCATTTCTTTTCAAAGAACTTGCACATTATTACAGTAATTTCATAGCATATTATAGTAATTTTATAGGAGTTCCACTGCTTTGCTTCCATTAACAGCACAGTCTTAATCACTTTTGTCCCTAATAGGTCCTTACAAGATGGATGTACACAGTCAGGAAGGGTTATCGAGATATCACTTACCATAACTGGAGACATGGATTCAATGTGGGACAAACAATGTTTACTCTGCTCATGGTAATGTTGCTAATATTAACACTATGTTAATTATTTAGTTTTCTTTCAAGTCCAGACGGAAAATTCAGGAAGAAACACACTCAGAATTATCCATTTTCTTTCACAGACAGGCAAAATAAAGAAATACTACACTGACCTAGAAGCCTTTGCCATGGTTGCTGCTGCTTTCTGCCATGACATTGATCACAGAGGGACCAACAACTTGTATCAAATGAAGTAAGTACAAATGCCTAAATACATGGAAATGTACTACTTTTAGTGGCAAATGAAAAAAACATGTCAACATTTGGAAAAATATAAGGTATATATTTCATATTCATCTAGCATGAATAAATAATTTTGCCACAGAAAATTTCTGCCTCAGAGCACTTCAGACAGCTGAAACACAAAGACAAAATGCAAAAGCAGAATCTTAGAAGGATTTCCTGATGGTGCAACTCATTTTTAAGAGAAGATAAACTCTAGCAATGCTTGGATTGTAGCAGACAGAGCCTCATGCATGAGGCCACAAAGAAATGAGAAAAGTAAGTTAAAATCCCTAACTGGATAACTTTTTCAAGACAGTGAATAAGCACTTTTCTGGAGTGAGATTCAGGATGTGACAAAGACAAGGGACAGTTTAAAGTGAGACAGGATTCTTTTGCTCTGTTTTCCACTGTCCAATTTGACTAGTTCAGTTGTTCCCCCTCACACTCAGTTTCCTGATTACGCAGGTCCTTTCCTGAGGTGTCACCTCCTCATATGATACAGGATTCTGAGCTAACAAGCTTGAGTTTACCACTGAGTCCACATGCCTGGAAGTTACACATCAGGAAGTTGAGCTTTGCAATCCACCCTCCTACTTGTTCTGAGAAAATATTCTACAGGATTTATTTGTAAATTTTACCTTATTTGTTATGAAGCAATATTAATTAGCAGCTTGTTATAAAACAATATTAATTAATTTTAAATTTACCTTTGTATTACAACATTACATATCATGGTGAGACCCAGTCTTGCCCTGAAGAGTGAACAATCTACCATTTAGTGTTTTACGTGACCTGGAGGGCTTGTTTCCATGTGCTAGCCAGAGAACACAGGCTTCTCAGAATGTCACCTGTACCAGAAGATTATAACTATAATTTTCTGGCTATAGTTTCCACCAACTGAATCTTCAGAATGATTGATCCTCCCCCTCTGACCCTGAACACACTCCTCATAGCAGAGGCATTCCAGCCTGTGTGCTAGAGCAGTGACACAAGGGGATTTTCTGATTATTCCCAGGGATTCTCCGGGTGACGTAGGAGAGAGAATGACAGATACTGATTCTTATTCAGTGAATTGTCTCTCATCCAAAGAAGTTTTAGGGAGGGGCTAAATCTTCCTACTGTGGTCTTCCCTAGCTGAAATCCCTCTACATGAGGTCATAAGCAGTAAAGCTATTTATAAAACTTATCAGGCTTTACCATGACAGTCTTAATCACATCAGAAAATACAGGTATGACGTAGCAATCCATCTTGGGTTATCTAAGGGACACAGCGAAGGGACAAAAGCAGGAAAATAACATTCCAAACAGGCAGAACCAGCTGGAGCCCTTGTAAGTCAGTTACTTTTTCCTTCATCCCACAACCATAGACTGACGCAGAATTTCCTCTGCTTGAAGCCTAGTCCAGTGTCAGGGGAATGCTTTTAGCTCTATGATAAGACTGAACACATCTGAGCTATCAGGACTTGTGTTGTCCATATAACAGTGATCTTAAGAGAAGGAAGGAGCCCAAGAGCATTAGAGGACATAAACTCCATTATAGTGTTATTTCAGATTTAACTTAGAGTTTCTAACTAGAATCCCAGGGCATGGGGCCTAGTTATTATGGACATACAAGAGTTCCACAGCCATGCCACGCAAGAAATATTAAAGTATGGACAAAGGTTATGGAAGGGCATAGATTAAACAAACAACAAAACTGAACGTGCAAGACAAAACAGAGGCATGTACTAAATAACACTGGTTTTGAGTATTGAGGCATCTAGCAATGCCTTTGAGCTTAATGTCACTGAAGTCCCAGTGCTCTCCAATTTCCATCATTACTCAGTCACAAAAATGAAAGCAAGTAAGTTGGATTTTTTCCCTGCATCATACCAATGGTTAATGTATACAGATTGAACTACTGAGCATGCACATTAGAAGCATTTTAATCCTAAATATATGAAACATGAAAAAAACTATTGTCTTCAAAATAATATAAATAATTGTCTATTCTTCAACAGGTCAGCTGCTCCATTGGCAAAACTTCATGGCTCTTCCATTTTAGAAAGGCATCACCTAGAGTACAGTAAAACACTGCTGCAAGATGAGGTACGTCATGGACCTCCTGCTCGAAATATCCAAATAGGTTACAATGATCCAGATTTCACTGGGTCTCATTAATTCCTCTAGGTCTCGATTAAGAATTTATGCTAAAATTCGGCAGTTTAAGCCAAATTCCTATGGATTTTTCACTTTCAGAGAAACATGAGTAATTCCACCAGAAACAGACTCACTTCAGATAGGAAAGATTTTCCTGTGGGCCTCACTCACACTCCTCATGTTTTTTCCATTTTCACAAAACAGCTGTTGAAACCAAAGCAGAAAATGCAATGCGTACATACATACACACATACATACAAAATGTCATTAAGCCACTGTTTGCGGTTCACAAGGTCTGAGTTCAGGCAGCTGAGGGGAGCAAAGGGATGAGCTGTTTATGGAGGGCCCCCCTGCCTCTGGCCAGACCCGTCCCACACCTGTACCTTGCTATAGAGAAGGGGTTCCTGAGGCTCAGCTGCAGCTCCCATTACTGATCTCCCTGCACAGTGTCCCGGGGCTCAGCTGCCCCTCAGGCCCTGCTCCTCCCATGGGGATCAGCCATCCTGCTCTCAGTGGCACCAGGCTCTGGCTACAGCAAAGGAGACAATTTACACTCTTTACTGTATATTTTGCATGGAAACAAGGGATTTAAAAGCACGAGCTGCATACATGTGCTCCTTCTGATCCCTTGTTTGCGCAGTGTTGCAGGCACCCACTTCTACCCTCATTTTCCATCTCTAATCCCAGTGGTGATGCTATTGCCTGACTTCATGAGGTCACAGAATAAATCCTTAAGCTAAGCAGTAGCACAATGTCCATAAAAAACTCAGGTTTATGATTTGAAAACGAATTAACAAAACACCCTTACCTTTATTGATGGCAATGTGTTTTTTCAAACAAGAGATGCTGAGGACTAACTCGTGCTCTTGGCCAGAGATGTTGTGAGGCCCTCTGGGTGCTCTTACCAGCAGCAGCGCTTCACCTGGTGCTTGCACAGGCATTGGCCCCTCTGTAAAAGAAGGAACAATAACCAGGATACTTTAAAAAATGCTGAGTGTGATGGTCTCGTTCCCTTTGCCTAAGGAAAAGGACATTGCACTTGCCATGGTTGGGCCTAAACACCACTGCAGGCAGTTGTGCCAACCCAGGTTAACAGGAGGATAATGTCTCTACTGGGAAGCTTTAAAAAGGTCTAGGAAAATTAGTTTTATGGAATGTGAATTTTTAATTTGTAGCATTATTTCAATTTAGGGACTCTAGTTGGCCGATTTTGTTACACTGTGCTGCAAGACAATCTGTATAGTACAAACCAAAGACAGTGTTATAAAAGGAATTGAATTCATAAACTTTCCACCTTGCAGAGTTTAAACATCTTCCAGAACCTAAATAAGCGCCAGTACGAAACCGTCCTACACTTATTTGAAGTTGCAATAATAGCAACTGACTTGGCTTTGTATTTCAAGTAAGTACTAAATTCTGTATAACTTCCTACTGAAAAAAATTCGATCCTATAGAATGTGTAAGTGTAATTTTTAGTTGTTTATATGCAGAATATAAATATGTTTATATGCAGAGAACGGAGCTCTATTTAAAATTGGTTTTAAGCCTAATTCTTGTAAAAAACCAAGACAGTTTTAGATTCATTATAAGCTTTGAAATTAGAGAATGTATAAATCTATATATACATTTAGTAGGTCATTCCAATATGCTTTTATTGTAAACACTGTATCCCAGAAGTGTGGATTCAGAAACCTAATTGTAAGGTTGTGAGTATGTGTCATATTTAGCAGACCATACAACAAATACACTAAGCTGGAGTATGCTGAAAATTAATATCCTGGAGACAACAACTGATCCCAGTACTAAATATGGCAAAGACTTCAATATCAAATCATCCATTGTATTCCTAAATTAGTGACTTAATGTGCTTTTATAATAGGTAGCCTTTTGTGTTATGACTAGGGCAATTTTAAGTCTGAAGGCAGGTAAACACTAAGTAAGTTGTTCAACAGCAGTTATTGAAGAACAGAAATCCAATTATTTCATTGATTATTATACTATATATTATATACAATAGTTATTAATTATATATTATATAACAGAAATTAGAAGACTTATTAAACAATAGCAAGACACTTTTTATATTTTTGAAATTTCTTCTCAGTCAGGTCCTAGTAATTCTTTGGAAGATTATTTCTTAGTCCTTGCTTCGCTTTTCCCAATTCAGTACATTACAAAAAGTAGCAAATACGTAATACCAAAGAATACCGAGGAAATGAGAATGTCACCACAAATAGCTTAATATGAAGAGGTAGAAAATTGGTTATTTGTTTCTTTGTTCAAATTCTGACATATTATTTTCCATGTCGGTGGTATACAGCAAAATCTCAATGGCCAGGTTACTTGGAAAGTTTGAGTTCAACAGAAGGTTGTCACTTTGATGCTCCTGTGACTAGGATGCTACTTTGGAAAAGCATAAATACAGTAAATATAGTTTTCTATTTAATTTTTAATGCTGGAACTTATGCTAACTAATATATACCTTATTGGTATGTTTTAACAGGAAAAGAACTATGTTTCAAAAGATTGTGGATGCAATTGAAAAAATGGAAACAGAAGAGCAGGCAATTAAGTACATATCTATTGACCCAACAAAAAAAGAAGTCATCATGTAGGTGGTTAATATTTTGCTCTTTATTCAAACAGATATCTAGGACTTGATTTTAAAAGAATTTGGGCTCCTAAACATGCAAATTAAGACTTGGTGTTATTGTCCAATGATGAGCGTAACAATTTTTTTAAATTAAAAATAGATAGCTACAGACTTCTCAAAATGTGCAAAACATGTACCCTTCTGCATCTTAGGTATCTAAATTCCTTTAAAAAATCTACTTACATATATATATATACAATACAATGTTATGTATGCATATACCTTATCTATATATGTCTATCTAATCACCCTAATTATCACATAATCAAAGAATTGTTAGGGTTGGCAGGGACCACCCAGTCTAATTCCCCTGCCAAGCCAGGGTCACCTACAGCAGGTGACATAGGAATGTGCCCAGGTGCGTTTTGAGTATCACCAGAGAGGGAGAATCCACCACCTCCCTGGGGAACCTGTTCCAGTGCTTTGCCACCCTCCATGTATATTTGTTCTTCCTCCTGTTGAGGTGGAACTTTGCTCCTCATCCTGTCACTTGTCAGCACTGAAAAGGGTCTGGCACCATCCTCTTGACACCCAATACTCTACTCCTTTTTGGGTTTTGTTTTCAAAGGGCTATGATGATGACTGGATGTGACCTGTCTGCAATAACCAAGCCTTGGGAAGTACAGAGCAAGGTAGGTACTTCAGAAAGAGACAATACAACATTTACTCTCTGTTTTACTGCCCATTTGGCGCATGATCACTTAAAACATATACCACTTGATACATATATAAGTTCATGTTGTTTCCAGAAAAGAATTTCCGTCTTTCTATCACTGTGAGCACATGTGTTCCATGATGCTTCTCCTCAGCCACTCTACAGGTGTTCACCTCCAGTCCTGCTAAAACTGGTTCTAGCTGCTCTAGCTACCCTTAAATATCACTCAGTTATCTTGGTGCTATACAACTTTTGCTGCTTTCCAGCTATTTTTAAGGTACATATTCAACAACAGTATGGTTTGAATTGTGTTTGTTCTGTAAATCTTGGTGCCATTGCAAACTAGCTCAAACATGCTAAAAATAAGTTCTTAATATAGTGCAGTACATATTAGAGATATATAAGAGAGAGAGAGAGATAATAGATACTCCAGTAGTTATTGACCATCCTACTGAAGTTCATCACTTAGGTTTACAAGAATTTAACAATATCTAATCAAAATACAACTGCAGGATGATTGTGGAGTCTTCTAAGCTATGCACATTACAGTATTACACAACTGTTATGTTGCTAATATTGCCTTGTTCCCATTGAGAAGAATCCGTCATTTACTCAGCATGCACCAGTATATCATTAGAGATAATTTGATGGAAAAAGCCTTAAGTACAGCAGACAATACTGCTGAAAAAACTGACAGGTTTTTTTCACATTTTCTGGAAAGCCTTGTTCTTTTATTTATTTAAATTTACCGCATTCTGCTGAAAAGTCCACTGAATTGTGATTATTCAGGTTGCCCTCATGGTTGCAAATGAATTCTGGGAGCAAGGTGACTTAGAACGAACTGTGCTACAGCAACAACCTATTGTAAGTACTAAATAATTTAGCTGTGTTAGCAATATTAACTGTTATTATAACATTGAATGGATAATCATCCATGATGCTTAACAGATCATTATACCAAAAAGCATGATATCTACATATTCTGAATTACTGCTCTTCTGTTCTAGCCTATGATGGACAGAAACAAAGGAGATGAACTACCTAAGCTCCAAGTTGGCTTCATAGATTTTGTGTGTACATTTGTGTACAAGGTAAGAATAACTGGCTTTGTTCTCCTACTGCAGCACTTCTGATGGCACAATTAGTGACAAGTTGTTGCAGTTAAAAAATTCTATACAGCAGCAGAAGTCTTGCTCACAGAGCGAACAACCATCACAACTGCCAGAATTTTTTGGATTTGAAATTTTCAAAGAATTGCTCCCAGAGAGCAAATTTAGGAGATGTGAAGCAAAATCAGGAAAATGGAAGATCTCACTGAAATTTAGGGGTGCTGAGGTTTTGTTATTACGTACCTCAAAAGATAGTATTACAAAGTCCAGCTTAATTCTTCACAGTTCCATTTAATATAATCAAGCAACATGTGGATGGTTACAGAAAGCAGTTAATAGCACAGCAAAGGGAATAGGAAACTTGCAATATTCTGGACATGTAGATCTTCTGTATCTTCTGTAAGGCACTGAAATGTCAACATTATTAATTGCTGATTTTTTTATATTATCTCAAAATGTCATGCAGAAAAGTGACATATAATATTTTAACATCATCAGATAGATCCTCCTCTGCTTGGAATATACTATAGGATAACAGACCTTTTCTTGTATCCTGATAATTGCATGATAAAATATAACATATTTATAGTTGTATTATATGAGTCAGACTATCATATGTGCAATTAGTGAAGATAGTAAAATGGGTATTATATCATTCTGATATTTTTCTAACAGCTATGTGCACAATAGGGCATTATTATCCCAACATGGTATTGCCAATAATACTCCTTAGAATTATATCTCACAGAAAAATGAAATGTTTTCTCAGCAGTATTTCCAGTTTCAAACTTTACCACTCATCTGTTCTTACAGATTTCTAACTTATTTAAATTGTCTGTACAGGAATTCTCAAGGTTTCACAAGGAAATCACACCTATGTTTGATGGTCTTCAAAACAACAGGGTTGAATGGAAAACACGAGCTGATGAGTATGAAGAGAAGATGAAAGCTATTGAGGAACAGAAGAAAAAGGAAGAAGAAGCAGCTGCTCAAAAAGGTTAAGTAACTTCTTAGGTTTTCATTTACATATATATATATATTTGTAAGGCAGTCAACATATTCTCTTTCTCTCTCAAATTCACACAAGCAGTACACTTGAGCAAAATTCTATTAAACTTCACACTACTGGTATGCAAGCTCTGAATTTGCCAAATTACCTTTATCTTTACTTGGAAGAGGAGTAACCTTGAAAGATGACACAATTGCAGCGTGCTGACCTCATTTCCTAAACTGCAGAACTATACAAAATATGGCCATCATAAAAGTGAAGGGAATGTAAGATTTCCTTTGTCTGAAGATTTAAAATTCAATGTAATTAAATACTTGCTTGTCTGAAATCCTACTGGAGATGCATTGAAATTGTGTGTGGCACCAGCCCCAAACGTATTCAGGTGCTTTGTTCAAGCTGAAAATAAAAAAACACAAGGGAAAGGAGAGTGTGCATTTGGCACATTAAAAAGCAGGGCAAATCCCCACTTCCCTTCCAAGTTTAAGATAAACTTTTTGGCTCTAGCTCCCTACCACTAGTTTTTTTCTGAAATACACTCTCTCATATTACAAATTTAACACTAATCTTCCCAAGACATCCCACGTCCTAAAATTGAAAGCATGGTTCTGTGTATCATAACCTAGAAGAGAATCTGATTTTATAGAAACTGAGAACCCACCACTCAACTCTAAGAGTCAAGTGAGTCAGTCATTTTTATTCTGTATTGCATGTAGAACAGCAGGTCAACAGCTCTGCCAATCAACTGAGATGCCTGAAAAGATTCAGAGATTAAAACAAAACCATGTGTGATTAAACCAGTGATATATCGTCATCTAGTCTGAAGAAGGAAAGTTAGTTTACTCAGTGTTTCACGTTTTTAAAACATAAACCAGTACTGAATAACTTGGTAATCAATGTCTATGGGACATAGGTGAGTATTCTGCACATTTCACACAAAAGAGAGGCTACGCAAGGCCATCCATCAAGTTACTGTCAGTGTGTGAATTGGTAATAGAATTACTGGCTCTTAAAAAATTGATACTAGGTTAAAATAAAAAAAGTTATTGCAAAGTGGTTTAAAAAGTACTGCAAATTACAGGATTTAATCAAAGCTGATTTTTGGAAGAGTTTAATAATATAAGTATTTTGGCCTGCTCACACTGTGATAGTGCTTATGCACTCTTTCACAGAAATGATAGCCTCCTAACTGTCTCCTAAATTCATCTTCAAAGATGCTTTTTTTTTTGGTGCTTACCTATATAACTTTATTTCAAATTAAGTGATTGTTAAGAACTAGCTGGTTGTCAGTATGAAAAAAGTACTCTTTCTCTTACACTGGAATGTGAGCACCTGAATTTCACAGAAATAACAGCAAGGTAAAACAAAACAAAACAACCTGCAATCTCCTTATAGAACTTCAAACCTCCTTATGCATTTGCTTTCTTGGCAAAGACTATAGATACTAAACTCAGATCCTATGCACCCTAAGTTTCTTAAATAAAAATTAAATGATACATTAAGGAAGAGTTGGGTATTTCTACTCCCACTTGGACGTTAGGACCATCTTAGAACATTGGTTTTTTGGAATCACTTAAGTCATTGTTTTAGGAAGTATTTTCCCACAAGGAAAATGATTAAGCACAGACAGATCGATGTGCAGGAGCTAAGGATCTGGTCTTTGAATACCAAAACCGGCATCACAAAAAGAAAGGGATTTTTTCGGCATCTTTTTAAACATGAGCTGGAATGAGGCCATGCACATTGTGAAGAACAGATCTGACACTGTCAAATCAAGGCCATGTAAATATATGGGTTTGCTAAGTCAGCTCATACAAACAAGAATCTGATACATGCTGAACCATGTGCTTTCTCTAGATCACACTGACCTGGCTATTCTTAGCCATTCAGTAGACACAAAACAAAATAAACATGTTTGCTGAACCACTACAGTGGAAAGTTCAGAACAGAAAGTAAACCAGAACAGTATTAAACTGAGAAAATCAAATACATAGTTAGTAACATAGTGTTGATTATATCCACAAATTACAGAGGGTAGGACACTGATTATGTGACATGTTTCAATGCAGGTGGAAAGGGTCGAAAATGACCTAGTAACATGGTGATCCACAGCTTTCGAATGTAAGTTTTAATTCTAATATTGGTATCTTACCTTAAATGAACCTGGCAACGCAATTTATTACATTGAAATAATCTTAACTATGACCAAGGAACATCTGTGGAATCATTTGAGAGAGATACTAACAGAATCAGTAGCTATAGATAAAAAGAGAAAAACTGTGTCTCTCTCTTAATCAGTAATTACAAAGGGATTCATGCAGGGTTGGATAAAGGTTTATGCAATTAGGTCAAATTAAAGTTTTTATATCATCTACTTCAAAAATAGATTTACAGATTATATTGATCCAAGAATTCCTTTATTTCCCATGGCTTGCATACCTCAGTTCTGTATGTGTGGGACAGTCGTATATATTTAACTACTGAAACTTTCCAGTAAGTGGTTCAGTGTGTGTTTGGTCCTTTGAAAAATGTTGGTATCAGCTCCTACACTATATCCACACGTGTATCTATAATGTGACATTGTTTCATACTCCTGTTTCCCAGACAAACAGTGAAATTTCAGAAGGTCAACCACACATGATATACATAGAACAAAAGCAACACCTCTACAACAAGAAATTAAGAGCAGCTAAAATAACAGAAAATACTCATTTTACTTTCCTTCTCTGTTTTTTGACAGGAAATGCAGGTGGAGGTGGAGAGGAAGGAAAATCCAAAACATGTGTAGTTTTGTAATTCTTTGTCTCAGACACTGTTCCTGCTACAGAAAAGACATCTAGAAAGAACTTCAACGAGCCCCAGTGGATTTCTGCTTTGCATAGAATAGTATAGATCAATCTCCTAACGATCCTCTTAAAACACTTGCCATTTGTTGGAAATAATTTTTAATGGAGTAAAAAAATGGTTACAATTAAAAACTGAAAAAAATAACAGTGTGAACTGTGCGCACTAGGTATTTTTTCATGTCACTCAATTTATATACAATGTTTTTATTAAAATATTTAACTTCTGCACATTGTCCAGAAAAAACAAATTCTGGCAGATCTTACATGAAATGACAGAATCAAATCTAATGTGTACAATTCAAACAAACACTTGCAATTTTTGGAACTTGTATATTTACATTTTTTTATTACATGTCTGTCCTTATTCTGGAATTCTGTCCTTTCCATTCATTCTCAATACCATATAAAGTTCTAGAGTAAACATCTCTTTCATTTTAGGAGTGGTCAACGCCATTCTCTGACTATTTATGAAATGCAGGCCCATGGTACACTGTATTTTTTCAAAATTACCAAGGCTAAATCTGTAAATTGTAGCCATATCTCAGAGAAACCACTCTTTTGGTTGTATGCAAATGGCTCTTTACAGTTCCTAAACTGACCACTTTTTATTGTAAACATCTAAAATGGCAGATCATAAACATACTTTACACACAAGTAAGTGTTTACTAAGATGCCTATACCAGCATATCTACAGCAGGATCCACATTCAAAGGCTTTAAAAAAGGCTCGTGTACTCCCAAAGTACCTTTTAAAAAATGCAATAAATTAAAGCACATTTTAAAATCAATTCAATGGCATCAATTTAATCTTGAGAAGGAAAGGAAAGCAGCAGAGCACATCAGAATTCACGTTACCCCTCTCTCTACAACCACAAATGATCCCTTTATACACAATGACAGTCCACTCCAAACCTCTACTCAGGTGTCACAAAGCCAGCTCCTCCTGCACGTGGAGGAGGGGAAACAGACAATATGTTATGCACGGATCTGAGTATTCACTGATACTGGTTTCAAATAAGGAGATGGATGTCAAATGCAATTCCTGCAATAAACAAATTCAACATGCAGACTCAGTCCTGCCACTTTCCCTCCTCCTTTGTTTAAAAACAAAGCAGACCCACACTTTTTTTCCTCTGAAGGGCCCTTAGCATCCACACAGAAGGGAGATGGGCAATTTGCTCTATATAAACCTTCCTAAGAATGCTCTATGAACAGAGATACTGTGTACAATTATCACTCAAAATTAAAGGAATCCACAACAAAACCCCAAATACTTGAAACGTCCTGACCAATAAATGGGCCAAATATTTTATGCAAAGTTATGACATAAAACTGGGTATCATGTATGATTTTCTGTATTAAATGCAGCTACAAAAGAAAACTACTTCAAAGTTGTTTGATAATATAATTTTATCCAAACTGTATTAAATTATGTATTTAATATGTATCCTGTAACTTTTTATAATTGTATTTTAAAGACTCAAAGAGGAGTTAGTTATCCAGAACACATACTGCACATACAACACTTGAAGCAACAAATATAGCAACACGTTGGAAAAAAGCCCCTCTGGGCAAGTTGCACACTTGTAAGCAGATTGCTGCAGATTGGATTTGACTCTCAACCAAGCTTGCAAGATGACAGAGAATTAACCTTTAAATCCACCTTCTTACCTAAAGAAGCCTTCATGCAAGGCTACGTTTATTTCTTACTCAAGGACACCCTAAATATGTCCTTGTACTGCCATCTATTATGTAAGTTCAAACTGTTTAAAATGTAATTATGTTAAGTAATACTTGTAAATAGAGTTCTCAACTTATTCATAGGAATGCATATAAAATGTTCATAAATACACTGCAACCACCTCTGCTGTTACATTTTCCAAATCAAATACTTACTATAAATACTTTCTATAAATATATCTACAGTGAGAAGTACATATCAAAAATATATTTTATACAACATTAACTTTTCTCAGAACGACATGAAAATTTAATTAAAAAAAAAAGTTTGTTCTTCAAATCTGAAGTAATTTTCACCTGACAGAAAAAAAAATAGCCACTCTACCTAATCATGTGCAGACTGTTTCTTTGGAAACATAACAAAAGAATCTTTAAAGATGTGTTGCAACTTGAAGAGGAAGATAAATCCAGTAAGTTTCTCAAGCAATATACATGCTTTACTTGTATATTTAGGATTACACTTTAAAGAAGGATTAATGTTCAATCAATAAGAAAGGAGATCAGAAGCCACAGATAACACAGAAGTCACATGTACATCTCTGGTAGAAAGCCACACATCTTATTTTTTGCATCAAAAATTTCATCAACCAACCGAATTTTTATAAATGGAATTATAAGACACATCATATTAAAACTAAAATTTAAAGTCACATCAAACAGAACTTTTAAAAAGCATATGGAAGGCGTTTCATATACAATTTACTTAATTCAAGCAGAATAGATAGGTGATAAAATTTGAACTTCTCCAATAGCATTTGAAAATATACAGAGACTAATACCTGAACATTAAAGTCTATATGACCAACAAATGTAAGGATATTAACTCCTGCTGAATAAATTAAAAATACATATATATTAAAGTGTATGGCTTTGAATTTTTCACAGAAACTTATAAAATGCTCCTTTACAAAAATCTGGCAATAACTCAAGTTTGGGATAAAATAAAAAGCAGTGAACTTCCATGATGTAATGTCAATAAACTATATTCTTGTTTGTTTATGTTTGGATGCCATGTATCTTTTGCACTGAAAACATTATTTCTCTTGTTTCATGAGTCTGCAGCCTACTACAAGAAACAAAGCTTTTAGATTTGAAGCTTTCTACTCAAATGGCTCATATTAGTGACTGTAGAAAAGCTGTTCTGGCAGAATGAGGTCTCTTGTAAATTATGACTGGACTTCCAGCCTTCCATCTTGACAATTCACGAAGAAAATGAGCCCACATCAATTGCAAGTTTTAGAGAAACAAGTCTTGAAAATATTCATCAAACTCCTCCTCCCTGTAAGAATAACAAAAAAAATGTCAGAGACAGTTCTGCTTTGGATTCGTACCTAGGAGATAATCTTTGTATGAAAAAGATTTATCAAACTTCTTATTAGAATTGTGGAACGTGTAAAGAATTTCTGCTTATTCCTTCTAAAATAATTAGTTGTATTGTAGGGGGTAAGACAACAGTGGTATCAGTGGCTTGACAAAGGTTTTCCTCCAGAATTGAGTATGTCTCCTCCTTAAAAACACATTCCTAGGTTCACAGCATGGAAAAAGATTTGACATAATTTTAAATGTCAGACTATTTATTGAAACATCTCTGCCTTTGCAGTTCTAAATGGACACTACATTTTACTAGCTTCAAGGTCACTAGATCCAACTCACCGTGATTTTTCATCTGCATCTTTTAGAGGACCTTTCCAAAAGTCAGCATCTGAAGGACCATCTTCTGCATTGCTGTTATCTGAACCTGTTAAAAAATTTAGATGTTTATGAAAGAAATTTGAAATTAATTTTTTTTACTTAAGATGGTATAATGCTAAGAGAAATGTTTAATTGCAATCATCAGACTAAACAGAACCTGTTGCATAAAGTGAAAACAAAAATGTTTTGCAACCTTACTCAGTGTAGCATCAAAAAGATTCTTAGGTATCATGAACTAATGTTCTGGTCAAACATAACATTCATGTCAAAACACTGATCTTGAAATACAAACAGCATAGCATTCTGTTCCCAAGTAAGGAGTGAAAACTCCTGTCAGAAATATGATCTGACCTGCTTTCCTGACAAAACAGACTTTGAGCATGGCCCAAGTCACAAGACAACATCTTTCAGATCTTCCTGTATGTAACTAGGAAACCCCAGAGCCTGAGGACATCCTCAGAAATGTGTAACAGAGCACAGAAATCAGCAGCGATGCTCAGTCCCTTCCAGACCGGCTGCAGCAAGGACTGGCATGACCAGGAGATGGGGCTTGTTTCACGAGAAAGGAACCTGGAGACTGGAATTACTGCGATACAATCACTGCCTAAGGAGTCACTGGGACTGACTGCACTTCCAAGCAGGTCTCTGAGGTGCTACAGGTGGAAGCTGGAAAAGAATTTAATTAAATGCTAGGATTATTTTATTTTTTTTAGCAGAGTATGTATCACTGTAATTCCTTGAAGGAAAATGCAGTAGTTATTGTACCAGGAAAGTATTTTCTTTCCACAGCGCAGGTTACACAGCACATATTTGCATACCTGGATCCATGCAATTACTAATATTGTACCTATTTTGCATCTTCTACTCTCATCTGGAACAGCCTTACGTCTCATTTTTCTGATTATTTCAATTCTGTCCTCTGCTCGTATTGTTACTCTTTGCTTAAACGATTTCCTACTTAAAATTCCCTCCAGTTTCTCTTCAAGAGAAGTAAGTAATTAATGTGAACGTTCTTACTTGTTTTCACACACCATTTTTGTCTTATTAAAACAGCTAACAAAACTAAGACCAATGACAAATGTTTATGAAACAATACAACTTATAACAAAACCATAAAAGATATTAAAATACTTTACCTTTGTCATCTGAATCCTCTGAAGAAGCCTGATCTGTAAAGAAACATCAAAATAGAAAAAACCAGTAAGCTTACCTTGTTTATCTGTTACCTGAAATTGTTTACAAGGATGTTTGTACCACAATACAACACACAAACATGTGTTTATATAACATGTCCACATGCACACACACACCACATTCAAAGAAGGCAAGCAAACACTGAAGTAAAATGTTTTTTTTCTGCATGAGTGCACTGGTCATCATTTTGAGCTCAATGATGTTATCCTGAAATCTGTGGTGTAAAAAAGTTACGTGACAGTTCCAAAAGGCTTTCAAGCCCAAAGCCTCATGAAATGAAATGCCTCACAACCCTTTCAGGTATCCAATGTCCAACTCCTGGACTAATTTTTGCAGTGTATATTTTTCAAATTTTCAAAGAAATATGTCTTTTTTTTTCATCTTGGAAATTTTACCTACGAAATTTATCTTCTTGACTACCTGTGTTACAGTGAAGAGAGTTACATATCTATATGTGTAACTAAAAGTATTTATCTTTGTTATACATAATTATGTCTATATCTATGCAGCTATAGCAAAACTAAGGTTCAACTAACATATCTGAATATTTTAATAATTGAAAGTTTGAAAATTAAATTTACCTTTATGGGTCTTTTTTTTGGACTTCTTCTTTGCTGAACGAGATAATTTTGTCTTCTTGGTTTTTGGCTCTTGATAGTTCTGTACAGCTGTGCCTTCTTTCTTTTGTGTTTTGACTTCTTTCCTCCTTTAAAAAGATTAATGTACACCTTCTCTATTATATATACTTCTTATGCAACAATAAATCTGAAGTACATATTTAATTCAGTTCAACAGTTGGCATTTTTCCAGAAACTTAGCAGTAGTTAAACTGAAAAAAGTTAATTTAGTTAAAAGTAAAAGTGCTATAGAAACACAAGAGCTTTATAGCTGAAGGCAAGGGTCAGGAAATGCTAAAATCACTAATATGACACTGATACAGATAACAAAAACAGTGAATTGGCAAACAAATACTAAATACAGAATTTTATAATACATGCCAAATTCTTATACTGATTTTTTCTTTTAACAAAGAGCTTTGTATGTATGTAATGAGAAAAACACAGTTACTACAGCTTTTAAAATATGTTTTTCGCATAGAAAATATGCTTATTCTGAATTCTAGTGGTTTTATGATTTTAGTTACAAAAATCAAGACAAATCAATCTCAGTTAATTATCCTTCTTAATATCTGCCTATACAGCACTCTAATGAAATTGAATATGAATTAACTTTTTTAATGGATTAATTAATTACTAGATGTATGTTTGATTTGTGTTACTTTAGAAATAATTTTTCTTGGCTCAAAGGTTTCCCGTCCATATGCTTTGCAGGTAATTCTATGGCTCAATTACTGAGACATGCAACTAAGTTAATGCCACAATGAGATTTAAAAAATCATAAAAACTGAGTGTCAATAGCTCTGGAATTCAGCAAGATTATAAACAGTAATAAAAACCAAATCAAATCTTACTGCATACATTTTGTAGGTTCAAAATACACTGTTTTTCTCTCTCAAGTGCTTCCAAAGAAGAGGGAATATTCAAATTCAAACTTGGCAAGCAAAGCCACTTTGCTCACTAACAAACTCACTATTTTTAATAAAAGGAAAAGCATTCCAGCTCTGAAACACAGCAAGAGAGAAAACAAGAAAGTGTTTTGCAGAAATGTTCAGATAAGAACAACAATCATTGGACTGATATTAACAGAATGAAACTTGTAGGTTGGTAGCGATGGGGTTTTTCCAGTTTGGGAGGTTTTGCACTTTCCTTCACACCATCTCTAACTCTCAAAAGGGACAAGTCGCTGGCTTTGGAAGAACTCCAGATCATTTATGCTATTTCAGCATATGTAGCTGAAGTTTTCCTCCTATCTGCTGTTCATCATAACTGCAATCTATCAATAATTTAGCCCCCATGTTTTAAAAATATTTCATTACCGGTGATGAAAATTTAGTTTGTAGGAACATTCTGGGCATAGTCCTGAAAAAGAGAAAATGAGAACAGAGTAGTCGTGATTCTGATAAGTAAAATTAGCAAAATTTATTAACACATATACAAAATTAGTTGTAACTAGACCTTTCAATTTCAGTACTTTTCCTTCAAAACAGCACTTCCAATGTAATTGCAGTTACGGTTGAGAGTATTACCACAATGAAAGTCTTCAGTACAAACCCAGATTTCACTAAACCTGGAGAAAGATCTCAGGTTTAGCAGTGGCAACTATTCATTAAAAAATATCAATGCCTATCACATACAGACATTCCCTTCATGGATATTTGTGAACAGATTTCTACAATAACACTGAAGACTCGTAAGTGTCTCAGCTTTGCCAGGGACCACATGGAATGTCTTGTGCACAAAAATAAAAAAACCACCACTAGCTTGTTTTACACAAAGTAATTTGGTAAACTGTTGTAAGTTTAATTATCTGATCAACATATCAAAACGTACACACTACTGGACAAGAAAATTCCAATCAAGACTCGTGAATGGAAAAGGAAATTATTTAAAGACAGAACTTTTCTAAGACAACATAAATGTTTAAAATCAGTAGAGCTGAAGGTGTGCAAGAAGTCTTCTGGTTCAAAGCCATAAGGACTCCTAAGCCAAGTAAGTGAATGAGCAATGACAATGCTGAAACCCTCCTTCCAACGCAGTATTGTCCACAGAAACCAGGCTTGCCTGTATCCAATACAGCTTATAATCAATTATTCTAAATTTATTATACCACCAATTATGAAGTGGTCAACCTGTAAAAACTTTGCCATATAAAATGGTAATAACTGTTCTCTCTAAATCAAGACCATCTTAGTACCACCTGTGATTAATTTAACAAAATTGTCTCCTGTTCAACATTTTCCATTTTGCATGAACTAATACTATCACTGGGTCTTGATGGCTTCTCAAGCATAAGATATTTGTCTTGTATTAAGTGTGTATATCCTTGAAAGGCTGACTTACTCAATTTCACAAGTGCATTCCTCTTTTCACCATGTTCAACATAACCAAAATTCACCTCCCAGCTCTTCAGGCCTTCTTGCTCATCACAGTGCTTATTTCCACAGGAAAACTGACCTGTAAAGAGGTAAAAACCAGCAGAGTGTGGTTCAGTGATTAACATGTATAGGTATTGCCATTTTTTTCCCCATTTTTGCTTTTTGTTTTCTGTATCTTTTAAATAAAAAAGAGTGCATATCTAAAAATAACATCCAGATTAAGGAAACAGCAAGAGAAAACAACAAATCAATTAATCATACAATCAAGTCTCACATTGCCTATTTGCAATGAAAGGACCTAACTTGAACTGTGCTCTGAAACGTATGTATGAAGATACACTATGAAATAATAAGCCTAAAGCTGAACTCTGAAAAATAAATGTTTCCATGATGCATTCTCTACCCAAAATAATGACTTACTTAGCAGAGGATGATGGATCAGGAGGTGTCATTCAGACATGCATATTTAATGACTTCAAACTATTGAAAGTGTCACGTACATATAAAATGAAGATGCCCACATTCTTATTACCTAACTAGTTTACCTGATACTGGACACAGAATTTGTATTCTAATGACTTTCCATAAATACTTTTCTTTTAAGAAAAGGAAATCCAGTTTTGTGAGAAATGATACGTTGGCTTTAAAAGCTTCCTTCAGTTCACATTGTGAAAAGCAACATGAATTTAGAACAATCTGCACATAATGTTATTTACAACACAGACTTTACAATATTGGAGTAATAAAGATATGTATATTCCTTTTGCAGAAGACTGATACGTATGCGGGGCAGGTAAAAAGGATGTGAAGGATATGCATTAATAAGCTCACAAGCAGGACTGCTGGTGAACGATTAACCTCAGAAAATTCTGCTTAAGCTGCTAACTATTGGATTGCCAGTGTCCTCAGATACTTCAGTACTGCAGTGAAACACCACTTGCAATGTAAACATTGACAGTAAAAAACTCCAGGGCTCTCATTAAAAAAAAAGTTTCAAATAATATATATTAAATATGTTTAACCCTATGTAGAGCATGGCTGTCAGTATCCCCTGTCATCAGCCATCTCCAATAAATCTCCAATATGACCTCCTTTCAAAACACCTCTGGCAAAAGGGTGGAATGAGAAAGAAAAGGGGTGAAAGAAATAATTCGGAATTTACAATTAGTAATACAAGTGAGAGCTCTCCTTTCACTTATCCCAGCTGCCATTGTTTGTGACCATACAAACATCAAAAGCAAAGCAATCAAATGAGAGTAACCCACTGCTATATTCCCTTAACACAGCCCAAAAAATAGAACAGCACACCAACAGTGGTTCTCATCACCACTGTTACTGACATAGCTAAAATAAGTACATAAAATGGGAATTATCAGACAGGTAAGTATTAATGTTTTATTAGGCTTTATTAAATCAATCTATATTGCTGATTTATACTTAAAATTGGCATCAAACACTCATGTCTTTTTTAAAGGATCCTTTGGAAGTGCACTGGGGAAAACTGTCTGACACTTGGATTCTCGCTCCCTCCAGTGGTGAAAGGGAAGATTTATCAACTCTCATATTCCAATTCCCATTCCTTGTCATTAAGGTTCCATTAAACAGCTTGAAACACACAATTCTCCACTTTCTCCCACATTTCAAAATACGGAGCATCAGACATCAAAAGTACAATACAGATTTAAATTATTTTTGCCCATGAAGACATAAAAATGTATTTCTCAATTTTAATTATCTTTTAAAAACATCCAATAAAGCACGCATCAAACGTAACTATATCTTAATATAATCCATAGTGCCAAATGCAACATATTACTACAAGTACCTTTAGAAGTATTAATCTTTATAGCTTAAAAAACCCCACCACTAATGTTCACACTTCCTGATGTGAAATACATTTTTAAAAACCATGATTTGTTTTTAACTTTTTTAATACAGTCGGGTCTCCTATACCACAATACTGTGGTCTTATTTGTGTCCCACGAAGCCCGCCTCAGCTCATTAATATACAAATTTGCCCTGCACCCTCAGATGGCTCCCCAGCGCTGTTTCGGCCCTGTGTTGCTGGGTATTGGCTGCTGCAGTGGTCGTGCCCGAGGTGGGTCGGAAGGGGCGAAGTCGCCACGGCTGTGCAGGTTGATTTGCATATTCACACTGCCTAATTGAATATTCATGTATGCCAGGCCGCACATGAGTAGCTGAGGAAAGGGGCCTCCTTAATCGCTGAAAAATCATGCCGCAAAGATGTGAAGCCGCAATATGGGGGGCGTGAAGTGGAAGAGGGCCGAGTATACAGTTATACCTCCTCCATCGCGAGGAACGGGACAGGCGGCAGCCCCCGCGAAACATTATTCTCGCAAAGAACTGCAGGTCGTTAATATGCATGCAGTCCACGCCCATTGCTCCACCCCCCGGAACTCCGCAGGGCTCCGGGGCGCACTTTTTTGCTTCGCTTCGGACTCTCTGAACACGGGGAAGAANACAGAGCTGTTTAGAGAATACAGCTCTATTATTACAGAACTGTAACTGCAATTTTCTTGTGTGTGCATCCATGACTTCTGAAAACTCCATGTGTATGAGGATCCGCTCACAGGAAGAGCAACACATCCACCTCATTTTCTTGCTTGTTCAGTGACTTGAAAAAGCCCAAGCATCTGGGCCATGCAATGGGGACCCACTGCGCAAGGTCCCTGTAACACATTGGTAAGAATTCACACACAGAATGAAGTTACTGACTTAGAAAAAGGATTGATAATGATAATAAGGATATCATAATCATGATAATCATTCTCTCTATTCCCACTGAGGATTTCAAAACCAATTTAGTTTAAACCAGACATCACACGAGAAACTTTGATTAAAAAGTTAACGTTTTGCAGTACATCACTGGAGAAAACGTTAATAAATAAATTATTTCTTGAGCAAAAGTACTGAGATACTTCAATTAAGGGTATCAAAGGCTAATGAGACAGAACTACTGAAGAAAAGCAGCTAAAAAGCACATCCATGTAATTCTACATTATCAAATGTATTAAGGTCGTGCTTACTACAAATCTGACCTTGTGAAAATAAACTACATGTTCTAATAATTTTAATAGATGCAGATCAGTCTGCACTCTAGACCTATGTAACATAATACAGCACAGTTTGAAGTTAAGTCAATTTATCATCCACCATTACCTGATAAACTTCCTAGTACTCTCAAACACCATCTAGCAAAATTATGTCAAAAAGCAGCAAGAAGAAATGCAATAAAAATGTGATAGCATTACCTTTTCCTGAAATTACTTCTTTCTCATGTCGCCATCTAAATCCAAACTGTTAAAATAAGAGCCAAAATTAAGTTGTGAACAGTCAATACACTAAGTACTGTAAAGACTAATTTCAGTGGATTAATGTCCTGCACGTGGTTCAATTCTGGCCAGGAAAAATTAATTTCTTTTTCTTTTAATTAAAAATACCTCTTTGCCTCTGCTGACTAGAATGGTATTTTGTTATAAAAATATTTTAAATATTTGTATTTTCACAGGAAAGCCTCCATGCTGAAAAACAATGACAAAAGCAAACAAATTAACATTTCCAAGTGGAAGACGAGTTGGCCCAGAAATCTGGAAGCAAAACCAAAAGAATAAAATGTATTCTACTTTATGACCAGGTGTCAAACAGATTTCATATCTTAGCAAATAGGAGACATTTCCAATCTATTAAGCTACAAAACAAAGCACAGAGACAGCAAATAAGAATTTTTCTAGGAAAATAAGACAACAAAGAGAAGAGAACATTTCAAGTCCAACACATATCAAAGTAAAGTGTATATGCAGAGCACTCTCCCTTGCTGCACTGCAAAACTTACAACAGAACTGAACTGTCTGACAATACAGACGGTCATTTATCAGCCTCAAAGCCTGCAGACAAGATGCACTGAAGGTTCAAAGACAACCTTGACCTAAAAAATTCTTATCTAGGGAAAATGTAAAGAATACCAGACCCATCAGAAGCAAGAGCTGTCAGAATACCCTCTTCTACCATCTCTAGGGAGCCTCACACTAGAGGTTCACACTGGCATTTCTGATGAAAAGATTGTATGTCCTAACTCCACAAGGAAAGTGGGATCGTGGGTCACAGGGTCCTCTTTGCCTGCAGTGCCAGCAAACACGATGAGTGAAGGGGTGCAAATGGGTGTGTGAGCACCAGTGAAGACCAAGCCAGACCAGCCATCAGCAAGGTGAAGTGACTGGGAAGCAAGGAGGGGCAGTGGGTCTGCACCCTCAGCTCTGGGTGTGAGAGCACCTCTGGATCTCTAGGGCTGACAGCAGGGGGGTCTGCTGTGAGATTAGGGGAATCCCAGCCCTGTGTGTGTTTGCACAGCCATGAGTGTGTGTGAGCGAAACAGTCTGAAACAGCAATGTTGCTGTGGCCTGGGGGTTTCATATGTCTCGGGGTTTCTGCTTTCTTCTGAGCTTCAGTCTCTGACAAGGTGCTCGGCGTATTTTTCAGATCTCAAGAGAGATGCTCCCATGAAACTGGTCCTTATTATTATCCAGCATTTGGGAAAGCAGTGTTTTTCTCTGGAAGAAAAGTTTCAAAAGAGATCTGAGCTACAATCTCTAAGCAGGTATCTCTAGAAAAATTACTCAACTGCAAGATTTTGGTTGGAGCAGAAAAATTACAGCTGTGAAATGACAGATGAGCATGTATGTGCAAGTCTCAATATGTGCAATATATATATGTGTATATATACATATATATGTTTAAAACATCACAGGAAATGGGCCTCCAACTTTGACTCCAAGAAGCAGGACACACAATCATAGAACCAAAGAACAGCCCAGGTTGGAAGGCACCTTGACAGACAACGTTGTTGAACCACTCAAAGGAAAGGGAGCCCAGATGAGACTCTCCAGCACCTTGTGGCGGAGAATCACATTTGCACCTGAAAAGCCTCTCCAGTGATGGGGATTCCAAAGCTCCACTGTTCCAGTAAATCAATGTTCTTACTGTGAAAAAATTCTTTCTTATATCAAGATGAAGCATCATCATATAAAGCATCAACAACAATCATGCAAAAAGTTGGCCAGCTGAGAAGCTTGTTATCTACCCTGCACCTCTCACAGCACCAGCACTGCAAAACAGAAGGCATGAGGGGCTAAAGATATCCAACAGTTTCTGGAAATGCAGAAAAAAAATCAAGGTAGGAAAAATCTGAAAGCACAGACTGCATTCCACTGGTGCAAATGGGATCAGCAGCCTATTTCAGACTTCCAAGAAAAAAGCCTGCTTTGAAATTCTTCTGTACCAAACATGGGTACAGATAAATCAGTAACTGAAAAAAAAATCACATTTTAAAATATTTTTATAAGAATTTCTAAGAAAGAACTTTCATATGATCAGAACGTATCTGAGAACAGAAATCATAAATATTTTACAAATTGCATGACACAGCAGCTGATATGGCAATTCCAAAAATACACGTAATGACTTATGAGCATAAATGACAACTGAGAGTGACCTCAAAGTTAGGACAGGAACACTTGAAGTCTGACAGGAAAATATTGTTCACGTAACACGCGTACACAAAATAAATAGAATCTGGGGTAGAACAATTTCCCACAAAAGACAGCAAACATACTTGCCACAGCAGCTAAACAAAATCTGTAAGCATGCCTAAGGGAAATCAGCTGGGGGATGGAGAGGACATTGAGGGATATGAAACAGCTATAGGAAAATAAAATCAAATTAAATAAAAAAAGGAGATAAGGAATCTTCAGCATTTTGATTTTTGCTAATTTTAATTAAATTTTTGCATTTTACTGTTCCAATTGTCTTTAGATGACTGCCATCTTTTCTGCTTAATGAGTTAAGACCATTTCTTGCAACAATTTCACATTGATTATAATTTTCAATACAATTAATAGTCTGAAAGAACTATATAGACACTATCTACAGGGCTATGTTACTGTGTGCTAACAACACCAAGACACCTCGGAGTTTAGCAGCACGCTTTGCAATCACAGTAGAAAACTCATGTATACTCTTTGACTAAGAAGTTAGTCAGCCAAAAACTTGGAAAAAATAAAGGCTGTTCCAGTTAAGAAGAAAACCTAGTGCTGGAGTTGGGCTGTTTCTCTTAAGAAATTCCATTTATTTACAAGGCACATACAAATCCTGTTTCCACAGACAGAAAAGACCAGCCAGCAAAAGATGCTCCTTTAGAACAGGCATTTCCAAAACTGTTTCTGCCAACATTCAAGTACAAAACTCTTTTTTAGACCTTTTAATTTTTTTTAACAGTAACATTCCAGGGGGTTTTAGGCTTTATCTATAGCTCCTCTTCAAGAAACCTCTCTAGCCTTCTTTCTTTAATCCCTTTGCATTTTCTGCCTTTCTCACAGACAATGTACCTCTTCATAAAACACCATCTGACAGAAGTGCTCCTATTCCCAAAGAAGTGTATTTCTTGGGCAGTGACAATGCTTGATTCAAACTGTTGCTGCCTAGCAAGTAACTCAAGAAATTCTCACAACTCTCTCTCTAGGGAAGGGGTGCAACATTCTGCTTTCACAATATATCCACAATCATAAAGCAACTTTTAAAAAGGACAGACTTCAAAACCAGTAGAATTTACAATAATGAAACATACCTTATTCTCTTTGTATCTGCTGAGATCTGCTATGCAGTATTCTTTGAACAATTTATCATAATACTTCTTTGCAAGCCTCTTCTCCCTACAAAAAAAGTGCATTTTTTTATTAACTATAGACCATGACACAATTCATTTTACGTTGTAACAACATTAGTAAGACATACTGTCTCATCCAAAGAACACAAGTTTCATAGAAATGCAACAGACACACTCACTGACCTAAGAAGTAGTTTTCATAAAACTGGAAAACTATTCAGTCAACCCTTTCTACTTTGCAGTTTCACCTCTTCATGGTATGATTCTTCTGTGATTGGGGCACTCACAACTGCACCTGCACAAACTGACAGTCATGAATATTCAAAGTCGATAACCATGAATATTCAAATTAACCCCCATGCCATACCGCATGGACCGCGGGCACACAGCTCTGCCCACGCTGTGCTCGGCCCCACTCGAAGCAAGGCGGCTGCAGCAGTTCTGCTGACGCTGTGCCCAGGCTGCACCTGCCCTGTCCTGCTCCACTCTGAGTGAGGTGGCTGCAGCAGGTCCCCTGGCGCTGTGCCTGCCCTGCTCCACTCAGAGCAAAGAGGCTGAGGTTTCCCCACATCCCCCCTGGGGATGATTTGCACAGTTATGAAAGATTTACACACTCTCAGGTTAGACATGGTGTCCAAGACTTTCTTGGGGTAGATGTGTTGTCTGAGACCAGACACCGCATCTACTGGAATATGGGAAGACCAGATCTGCCCACCTGGAGAGATGCCAGGACAGCACCAGCTTCCCAGGCCGAGTGGAAAAGGGTTTTTTTCCTGGCATGGGGTGGCCGTGGGTGCTGGGAAGAACCCCCACAAACACTGACAAACAGCAAGGTGGTGCCGAAACAGCGTCAGAGCACATCAGTGCAAGTGGGTGGGGCAAATTTGCGTATTAATGAGCTGCCTATCAATGCAGACAGAGGGGTGCACAGGGGGCGAGGACCAGACCCGCGGTACTGTGAATAAAAGATGGTCAACTGTGTATAAAATAAATCCACAGTACATACTAAACTATGTCTTTTTCAATCTCTGTTTCCTTCAGGTTTTTCAGAACAGACATTTGGATCTCACAGAATGGACAATTATTTATTAATTCTTTCTGTCATCAATTGTTGCCACTTGAGCAATATTGCAATATAAAGGCCTAATGGTCTTTCATATTCTAATGCATCCAAGAATGACCACTAAGTATGCACAGTAATTCTTAATTAGGAGGGACACTACAAATCTAGTCTAAATGATGTAAAAACGTGTTTGTACAAATAATGTTTAGAACAGTTTCAGGTACCAATTCATGTCTGCCTCATCTTCTTCATTCCACAGGAATCTATGGTTTTCTCTAATGACATCAAGATCCGTCTTGTCATTTGCTCTATATAAAGACATAGGTTTGTTTAGTACAGTGCAACATTAAAATAAAAAGCCTAGCAAATAATAACTTTGTGAGCATCAGTATTTCACAGTTGTGATCTCCACCCCACAGTATAAAGGAATAAATGGCTATGAAATAAAAATACCAAAAATGTATTCCCTGGCATATCTCTTTAAAAAAACCCCAAACAACCCAACAACCAAACTCATGCTGGTAAATGGCCACTGAAATTGTGGATCACTTGACTCTGTCTGAAGATACTTTTTACACTCTTTATTGCAGACAGTGATTTAAACAGCAGTTACAGAGAGCTGTAAAGGTTATCATTATTCTGGACAATGGATAGCAATTCTGCACATTTCAGAAGTATTTCAGACTGTTATTTTGAAGGTACTGACAGATATTTCTCAATGTACCTTCAATTAATGTTCACCTGTCATCTTTCCTTTTACATAACAAAACAAGAACAATTGAGCTCAATGCAAGTTCTTATCTAAAAATATGAAACTAAAATGAAACAATGCAATTTTGTGTTTTGGATATTTACAATTACTGTAGTTACCATTTGTGACCAAAACAATTAGTAACTTGATGCACAGCCATATCCCTTTCTGTCCCCAAAGCTATATTTAACAGCTTTATAGAACAGGGGAGCTTTGGGGGCATGAGCAGAAAGTTTGCTAATGGTTCTCACCCAGACCGTCGGAAATCCTCGATTTTGCCGCCATAGTACAAAATGTAGTCATGAACAAACTTCTTATGTCTTTCATACTGAATAAAGTAATTAAGGATTGTTTCACAACTTATCTTTTTTTATCTTAGCTTACAGCTAAAAAATCCAAAACCAAATATCACTTAAGAGAAAGACATTTTTTTCTCACAAACAGTCCAGTAATTTCCAGAAAGAACGGAATTAATTAACAACTTCTACTTAATAACTTGTCATAGAAGCTACTTTCCAAATACAGGAATTCAGGGCAATTTCATCTTTAAAACCTCATTCAGCTGCCAGGCCTCTATATAACTAACTTTATCAAACCTGCTCTGTATGCATATATATACATATATATAAACTTAGTTCATTTTTTCAGCTATAATTTAGACAAGAGCTTCTCAGTACTGCAGTTTAGGTTTAAGACAGGTTCATATTTTTGTATTATAAAAATAGTCTGGCTACTAAAATGGAATAATTTATGACATTTTTACCATCAACATACAAATAAAAGTTGTATGCCTTAATTTGGAAATTAAAATAATGGAAAAACATGTAATGCTTTGGCCTCAGAGACATAATGAAACACATTTTGTACCATAATTTGAGCAAAATATGTAATTACTTATTCAGAAATAAGCCTCTTCACAAATAAAAACAGCTTCTTGAAAAGATTTTCAATTAACTTGTATCTCAACAGCGATAGGAAGCTCTTTTGAAGACTGACTCAGTATCTGGTGCTGCACACTCAACTGTGATAACTGACAAATCCCAGCATTTTACCATAATGGATAACCTGTGTCCCATCTCCAAACTTGGAGGAAAACGAAACAGAAGGATACAGCATCCATCGATATCAAGTGAAATCTTCTTTTTCTTGCTTCTTCCCTGTTAGTAAATAACATGTTTCAGTGAAAGCTATATTTACATTACGAAGCAAATGTATGACAAAAGCACAATGATAGAAGATACCTATCACATTCTTCAGCTGCGAATTGTCTGTGAACCACACCGCCCTGTTTTGCTTTTTGGAACGGCTTTACCAGAAGGCCATCTTCCTCTCTTCTGAAGGTAGGTGGGAAAAAGGAAGAAGAGTTAGTCAAGGAGCTTTCATTAGCAATAAAATTTCAATGTACCAAGCTTGGCACTAACTTGATTAACAAAAATTGTTACATTGCTAGTTTCTACATGAATAAAACAAAACTTCAGAACCAACATCAGCTGGGAATTTACTGGGAATTGCAGAAAAGTCAGAAAGATATTTCCATTTAAAGGAAATTGCTTAAAAGAGAAACTTGTAATATTTGTTATTATCAATATTATCACTATAAAATCCCAATGAAAAAAACTGGAAGATTCCTCAGTTTCACTCTACATTTAAAGTCCTCTATAACTCTCAGCTACACAGCAAAGTTCAGGAAGGACAATGCATCCATTGAATGAGAGTGACTGCTAGTAACCTTATCCCACCCTTCCATGCCGATGTCCCAACATCTCATTGAACAGCTCTGCCTCTTGCAGTGCAATCACAAGAATTACAGATTTAATTCACAACAATGATCATGTTGTGAACCACGCTTGTCAGTAGGCAGCTAAAAATACCTTCAGAATTCAACAAAGTAATAAAAAGTTAAATACGTATAAAGAGATGCATTTTAGCTAGTAAAAGATATACTTAGTTTCATTCATGCACAGAGGTGAAGAAAAGATTTTCCCATAACTGGCACCTGGCAGAAAGAATGGAAGTCAGAAATCTGCAGAAAGCAAGGGAATTTATATTCCAAGTTATGGAATACAGGACTCTAGAAACCAAGGGTATTGTTTGCTCAAAAGGATCTGTAAGCACAAAATTTCCACACGGAGATTCCATGAAACAGCAATGTGGAGATAATTTAAGACTACTATTTTACTTAAAGTGAAAATAAATATCATCACAGAGCAAGAAGATATAAATATAGTGTGAACCCACATAAGAGCCCTCCTGGGAATCAGCAGTAGAGTGCTAGAACAAGGACAATGACTGTATTTTTGAAAGGCTCCTGATGGTTAATTAATATTCCACCTAGAAAGTGGAATGGTAGAATGGCCATTTTAATGGCCTTTTAAAGAAAACAAAATCCAAACAAAACCAGTCACTGTTTTAAAGAAGAACAGCTATATTTATAAAATAAATGAAACAGCACAATGCCTGCTATTATTCCAATGATTAAAACATGAAATTACTTTCCCAGAATGCAGTCAGGCACTACAAAATCCATTCTTTCAGGTTTTTTTACAATGGAAAATATGCAAGATTCTTAGGAAAACTTCCAGAAAGTTTTCTTAAATAAAGTCCAATAAAGGAGCAAGGGAGACACAGGGAAAGTAAGAAAAGTAAAAGCCAAATGTTCAGTATGGTACAGAGAATGTCAAAGGACTACAGTGCCAAAGCAAAATAAATACATAAATTAATAAAAATCTTTACAATATAATGTAATCAGACTACAAAATTCCAGGTCACTAATTGTGGGAACCACTGAAAGAACTGGCAAAGTTCATCTAAAGTAAGAGATGTGCAGTTACATTTCAAGGACTTATTACAAGCCACTGCATCAACTCCAATGTCTCTTCACAAATGAAATAAAAAACCAGCACCAGTTCTTCACTTTATATCTATCTATGTTTTATATCTACAAAGCCTCCTACCACTTGGTTTTTTTGCCTTGTTCTCCCAGCAGCTCCATTTGTCCTGATGGATTCACAGTGAAGTGAACAGTGCTGCCAAACCCCAGCAGTGGATACTAATGCTTGGAAAAATGAAACGCTCTGCTGAGAACTGAGGGGCACATAGACACCAGATGGAGATGGCAGAATGGATCTTAATCAGCTGCCCCTAGGAGATGACAAGCTTTGGCAAGCTTGACATGAGGAGAAATCAAAGAGATTGATTTTCTTAAAAACCATTTCAACACCAGACCTAATATACAACAGCATCTTCTATGCACACTAAGAGGCCATTTGCACAAAATCCATAATGCAAAGTGTTAATTCTGCACTACATTACCTTTTAGTCTTTTGCAGAGACTTCTCTCCACTCTCCTCATCACTAAAATCAGAATCATAGTCTCCATGGCCACGTGCCTGAAAATAATAGAACAGTCAATATATCAGCTAATGTAATGTATGGATATGGCATAATTACAAATCAGTACAGTCTATCATACATAAATAAAAGAGAGAAAGACAGAGAGCAAGCAAACAAATGCAAATTTTCACATATGTCTAAACCAAGCCAAATTCAACAGGCAATGCAGAGTATATTCCAAATAACACTGGGCTGACCAAGACATTGACAGTCTGTCTAAAGATCCCTTTATAAATAATTTATATGCAGATGTCCCCACAGTTAATCTTCATGTAGATGCAGAAAACCAGAAGTATGATAAATACCTTTAGTTTTTACTTTCAGGCAATGCTCCTCATGTAAGAAAAAGGTGAGTACTTGCCTCAGGAGCTAGTCTTTCAGGGGGCTGGAAGACAGCACCTAATGCGCCCACATTATAAACAAGAAAAGATGGGAACAAAAGTTTCCTGGGCTGTGGTACAGCATTTTAGACCATTAGATCTTATACTGGTAGCTGGAAATCTGATTGAAACATTAACTAAAATACAAAACAACATGCCTGCAAAAAGGTACTGCTTAACCTGCACAACATTCCTACCAGGAAACGGAATTGGAACTACAATGTCATATTAATGCCTTCAATGACCAAGCAGTGACTGACGCTCAGACCAAACATCTCCATTTTTCAAGGTACAGTTCCATGCCCAATTCCTTCAGCAGAAGCAATGGCTTACGTAGACTCCCTCCCCATTCCCTCACTCCTACTCTGGGACCTTCCTTCCAGTTGCTCAGGCACAGTTGTGAAACTCCACATGAACCAGATGAAACAGTTCACCGGAGTTACAAGGGAACCTAACCAAAAGCAGAAAGTTTCTGACAGTTCATCCAGAGCCTCCACGGCCAGCTGAAGGGATAGCTCAGGGAGAGAGCAGCGAAAGCTGGGAGCTGCAAAACCAGCACTAACACCAAAAAATACTTTTACACGACTGAGGTAAAAACAAGAGGGCAGGTTATTATATACCTGCATGTGGAAAGGTTCAACACACACTACCCTAAGTATATGGGCAATTCAGACTGTGGATGAGAAAAGAGACACGTTTGATTGAGCTGATTTGTACATTACCTACAATCACATTCTTCTTCAGACAAAAAGCTGGGAAAACCCAAAATCTACAAACAAGACACATCTCTTCAGGATAATTTTGATGAGGTGCCTTCTCTTGATACAAATGCCTCCCAGAAATACCATGCTGAAGAGTCAACTGTATTCTCTACTGACACTAACAACTGATCTGTATCGTTCAGAGTATATAAACTACCAGTTTCTCAAACTGACAGCGTAGGATTGGGTTTAAGATTTTTAATTTTAAAAAAATTATTAATAAACTGTAATGTTCCTCCCACTCTTGAACCCTTCTGAGCACATAACTCGCATATACATACCTATTTGAACAAAAGCAAACCAGAACTTCCTGAGTCGCCTTTATATTTTCTATTTCTCAAGAGATACAAAAATTACCAGTTACCAAACAAACAGAAGTGCAGCAGATGTCTGTTGTAAGTGGTCCCCACGTACTGGTAAAATGGTGCAAAGTCCCATAGCTGAGGTGGTTCTAGTAGCCAGCCTGTCACTACTTTTATTAAAGCAGCTTATGTGGTCTTTAGAAAAGGCTGAATACCCTCCAAGTGTGTAGCAAATACATATATTTATACTTGGCCTCTAAATTAAAAAAAAAAAATCATGGTAATCTGAGAATGTTTCAAATGGCAAAAGTAATGCTTCCCAGATGAACATCAAAAGGGGAGAAAGTCCCAGCCAACATAGTGAGCATGAAAGTCAACATGAGGCAGTTGAAGTAGACAAACAGGCAAGAAGAGGAAAGCTCAAATAAAGGGTTTTCACAAAGCATTTGCCCTTGGATAATGGGCCCCAGGAAAGAAGTAGACATCTTCGGAAATCGGCTCTCAACTGATTGCAGGAACAATTCAAATAAAAAGAAAAAAAAGATGCAAGAAAAGCTGATCCAACAGACCAAGACTTCAGGGCTCTCAGAAATTGATGACTGCCTTTTGAAAAGGTAACTGTGAATACAAGGGCAGGTATGGCTAAGGCAGGTACAGGCTGCTCTTCTGACAGGAAAGCTCTCCACAGCTTCAGACACTCCTCTGAATCACTACAATAGCTCAAAGACAAATTCCGAGTGAAAAGAATACAGCCCATGACTGATGTCCTGCCACTCCAGATCACTCCTCCTTCAGAGGCAACAGCAGGACAGACAGGTACTGCACTGAGGCTGGGTTTGGCATCAGCAGCTCCAGCAGTGCTGGATGGCACTCCTGGGGAATGGGACTGGATTACTGAACTGGGGTCTTAGGATGATACCAGGATGACCTGACTTTTGGGAAAAACGTGCCTAGTTAATGAAATAAACTCCATTAAAGAATCTCATTCATTAATAAATCTTTCCATTTTGGAAGGATAATGTAAACAGACACCTGCTTCATGCTGTAAAAGTTCATGAGAGATTTCTCCCCTTCTCCACAAAAAAAAAAAAGAAGTCAGAGAACAATCCCAGATAAAAAAAAATATATATAACTGTAGTAAAAGAGGGGCAGATACCAAAGTTTTGTGCCCAAGCTACCAGATGTAGACACAGACATGCAAAATTGTCAATAATATGTAGAATAACTACTTACATTATTGTATTATTTTATATTATATATATTTATATCTATCATATTATAAACTCTTTTAATATAAATTTGTTTTGATGGAACTTGTCAGAGAGTGAGAATGCTTTTACTAAATTATTAATGTAAATACTAAGTGTTTTATCAAAATACAAACCTGAAAGCTATGTAGCTTAAATGGTAGAGTGTACTTTGTCTATTGCACCAACTTTGAACTTTTTATTCTCAAACAAGGATACAAACTGAAACCACAAAATTAAAACAAGTACCAATATGCTCTGGGTTACATTTAGGTCACATTTAAGTAATCCAAACATCCTGGATTAATTAATAGTGAAAAAACTGGAGACAGAACAGAGTCTACTTAACTTAGAAGTTAAAACCAGCAGTTTTAACACAGTTAATGTATGAATGCTGTGTTATCGATTCTTTACGTCACCACAGGACACTACAGACTCCCCAGCACTGCATTTACAGCAGGTATTTGCATCCAAAGAAGGCATCTCCTTTAAGCCTCTCCAATGGGATCAACACACACTGGTGAAATGGACACATCGCAGTTCCTGTGGGCTCCTGGCCACAACATGCAGCGGACACAAAAGTTCCCAGTTCGTGGTTCCTCACCACGGCCCTAACGTTGCTATTCCCCTCATATGCATCTCTCTCAGCCTTCCCTTTACCTGCCCAGCGCACAGGTGTGTGCTCAAGTCTGCTCACAGCCCAGATGTGGCTCACGCCAGGCCCAGGGCTCGCTTTGGTACAAACAAGATACCCTGGGAGGGTGTGAAGGGAGCGCGGGATGTCCCGGGGGCTGCAGAAAGGCACGGGCAGTGTCAGAACGCTTCGCTGCAACACGCTGCTCACACCTTGGTGTTGTCTATGAAGCTTTGTAACCCCCACTTGGGGGGGAGAAACCCTGAGAGTAAGCACAATTACAGTAGCTTCAAACCTACTTTTCCTTGTAAAATCAACTACAAGGCGTACTTGCAAACACTGCACAGTGAATAGCCCTAACAAAGAAAAGAGGCACCCACAAGATACTGCCCATTTATTAAAGCCACGAGAGAAGCAGCAGGAGTAAAAGGTAGGTATCGGGAGACCACGACAGCGAGACTCAAGAGTTTTGTGGAGCTCCACGGAGAAAAATGACACGAACACCGGCTCGCGTGGTCCCGAAGCCCTCCTGACGCCCCGCCGGGCCCTG
>WEKX01011110.1:146846-187045 GCA_013390025.1 Pitta sordida
GAACGCGGGGCAGAGGCGGAGCGGGGCCGCGCCGGGAGCTCCTTTGCTCCCTCCCTCCGCCGCGGGCGGCGCGGGGCAGCGGGGTGCGGGGGAGGGCGAGCCGGCACGGGAGGGGAGGGGAAAGCCGCTCATCATGTTTAGGGGCGAGGGGAGTCTCCCCGCCCGGGAACCCGGTGCGCGGCCCCGGCTGCCGCGCTCTCCGCCTCTGGGAAGGTAGGACTCGGCCGCAGGGGCTCGGAGAGGCCTCAGCGCGCCCCTCTCCTCCCTGTCACGTTTCGCCCCCGCACCATCCCCGGCGCTTTCGGGCAGGGCAGTCCCCCTTGCGGGGACACCGGCTCAGACCCGGCTGCGGGCACCGGGGCTCGGCGGAAAGGGTCCCTTGGGAGGGGTCGGGGAGGCGGGGGTCGTTCTGGAGGAGTCCCTGAGGGAGCAGGGCCCGCAGCCCCTCCGTGGCGGCAGCAGCTCCCGGGCACGTCCGCGGCCGGTCAGGCGGGAGCCGGCGCTGCCCCCGGCACGGCTGTGTGTGACACTGTGGCACCGAGCTGTGACACCGAGCTGTGCCACCGAGCTGTGCCACCGAGCTGTGACACTCAGCTTCTGCTCGAGCGCATCTCGCAGTTAGAAGGACGAAATGTGACCCAGTTTCTCTTTGAGGACCGACGGCGACTGGGCGGTAGAGTCCGGGAGCCTGTGGGGTTGCATCAGGGAGGAGCTTTGTACACTAAAAGTGTTTTCTGATAAGGTAGCAGACAAGTAGCAATCTTCAGTATTAAATCATCAGATACAGCAAGTAGCTGTCAAGGAATTGATAGTTTTCCATCAAACACAAGACCTGGACCAGGATTTTGACTGCTGAGCTTTAATCCATCACAGATACTTTTTTCTGGACTGTATCAGAGTTTCCAGTTCTGTTGTTGATTCCTGGATTCTTAAACCACAGATACACTTAATACAGGGAAATATTCAAAATTAAAATATTACTGCTGTCCTTGTAACACACAAGTTGTAAAATGCAAGTTATAGGTAGTTGCTGTTACACAGTAAGGCAATCAGCCATGGCTGACAGTGTCCCTCCTTACCTTGGTTACCATATTTCCGTTCTGAAAACAAAAGTATTTCTTCTTCTGACCTAGAGTTTGTGTTACTCGTTATGTTATTACTGCTCTAAAGGGGTGGAAAGGTGATGCACAAGTGACCCATGAAAAGGAACTGAGTGGCACTATGCTTATCTGAGTGTATGGAGTGTTTTGCTGAAGTCTTACTGAATGTGGCCCGTTTCCTCTAAAGGGCAGAGACTCTCTTGCAAAAACGGAATTATCCTAATTAATAATTAAAATATATCAAAATAAATAATGTATACCCGCAAAGCTGTAATAGCAGGCATCTTTTTGTTGTTCCTCTCTTATGGAAATGACAGATTGCTTTAGTGTGAATGAATCCTGACGTGATTCAGGAAACTGGGCCAACATATCATTGATTATGCACTTTGAAGAAGAGTGGGAAAGGTAGAGGGAAGATTTACAATTCTTGAATCTCTTGGCATTGTGTTGTGGCCACAAAAGCCTGCATATAGAAAAAGTAAAGTTTCTGGGACAGGAGAATTCTGCAGTGAGTCCATCTATAGCAACTGCTGTAGATGCTGAAGTTACTTTATAAACAACTTCTCTGAGAATAGCAGCTAGATAATTTCACTTTGCTATGCTATGCTTTTCTGATCTCTGTTGCTTTCAAACATCGCCTTACTGCTTCTGGTATTTGGGCTACAGTGAGCTACTGGGAAACTGCATCAGAAATGGCCTCCTAAATAAATTCAAAGTTGAAACTGAACCTGTCCTTAGCCATTAGTTTATGCATCATAGTTTGCCCCTATGGGAGTGTCTCCATAGTTTAAATCTAGCAACAGTATGCTTTGACACCAAAAAGGCACTTAACTCATATGAGTCCCACAGGACTGGAAGACGCAGGAAAAAGAAGAGAAGATCTGGGCATAACTCTGCAGGGCAAGGGGTGCTATGGTTTTAAGTTGGATTTCAGTGACTGAACAACCAAACCTGAGAAGCACAGCTTTCCTTTACAGATAAATCAATATATGGGTTGGCTGCTGTCTAAGAGAGCATTCCTCTTCTTGAACTGGCTCTGGTGCTCATCTGATCGCTTCTGCTGAACTGCAATATTTAATATTCTGCCAGCCCAGCTCCTGTGAATATCTGCTGTGGTGTCTGATGAGTAACATCGGTGGGCCAAAAAATAGATTAGGGATGGAGGGATGGGACAGGAGTAAAGGAGAGGAGAAACACAAGTCGCCCTTTCAGCAGCAGCTCAGCTTAGCAGTAGTGTGAAACAATTGTCTTAAATTACAGTAGCCCTGAACTTCATGGTCCACAAAGGAGACATCACTGTAGTTTTTACTTTAGTCCTGCCCTAAATCTAGAGTGTGCTAAGTATGACACTTAGTGTTCCCAAAAAGCTTAAGTCAGACATGATACCTACGTCATGGAGATCCAGAATTCAAAGAATTATACCTGACATACTTATTGAGCTGTTCCTGAAAGCTTCCAATATAGGAGAGTTCACAGCATAAATAGCTTAATCTATTCATCTCTTAGGTATAAAGGGTTTTTACCTACTACGTATCTAAGAAAAAACTTCTTTGGTACTATTAATTTCATAATGCCCTGCACTGTTGGATACAGAAAACAAGAACTGGTAATTATTTGAACATCTTTAAATACTGGAAGACATATATGCCCAGAGTCTTCCCTTTCCGCAGCCTAAGAAACTACTTTAACCTTTCCATATAGGTTACATTTTGCAGAGCCCTTACGTGTTACTGCTCTTCTTCAGACTCAGATTTCACTATATACCCTTAAGAAACACTAAGCATAGCTCTTTAGTCCTTGCTAGTGTTTAGCCAGGAAGAAACAGCTCAGTGTTCCTGCCGAAGATGATCGCCTCCTAAGATCTTCTGGTAAACTTGTTTGAACTCATCAGCCTCTCATTTGTTGAATCAAAATTAGTTTGGTTAGCCAATTAAAAAATTGGTCCAATTTTTAATGAAGCGAATCAGGAGGCTTTGCCAGCTGGCCTGGAGAGGCGGCTAGCACTAGTTTGGAGACAGGGCAAGGCAGTCACTGTCAACCACATCCATTTTAGAAGCTGTTTGCAGTGGACATACCTGACTACATTTGAGTTTGATTATGAGACAGTAATGTGAAACCATCAAGAAGGCTAGTAAAATTGAGATTTGACCTGTCCAATATTTCCTTTCTCCATTAAGTCAGTTATTTTGTTGACAAATGAGGAAATCAGATTGTCTAAAATTATTTTGTATTGGCACTTTCCCATCTTCTACATGTCTATGAAGTAAGGTGCCAAATCGTTTATTTTTGTGTCTTTGCGGTACGAACAGTACTGTGACGTCTGTCATGTTCCTGATTTTATCTGCTCCTCTCTGAAGCCCCCTAGTAATTTGTAGGAAAGTAAAACTCAAAATGCACATTCACATATGCCAGTATCACATTCAGTAAGTGTAGTTCTTCTTCACTGAGATGTACCCGTGGACAAATTCAGGGATGCGCTGTGCTCCCCAACAAGCCCCAAGGAAGATGTGCACTTCAGGCACCTGATTGCCAAGCTGAACACTTCTGGCAGTCAGGGAAAACCAGTGGCGCTGTACAGGAGGGGCAATGGCTCACACTCACTGGTTCCTATCACTGCTACTGGTCACTCCAAATTAAAGACTACTGTCATTCTATAGTCATCAGAGGTTATGTGGAGAGAGCAAGCTGTTGCGATGCATGTTTATTATATCAAATTCAGTAAATAGTGTGTTCCAAAATTTTTCGACATACAGACATCAAACATGGAGCTTAACTAGCCACTAGATGTCAATGTTGCTGTGCTAAAAGGCAAATACAGTTTTATTTGTTTGGCTGATAAAGTAATTTATTCAAGAAAAGCACTTCTGTATTTAAAGTTATTTTCAGTATAGACTCAAAAAATAATCATAGACAATCTCAGACTATGTTCATTATTTCAAGATCAGATGGGCAGTTTAAAATAAAGTTGTCTTCAAGCCTGTCATTAAGATAGATAGTAGTGTAAATAATACCAGTATGAGCCTGTAAAGACTGATTCAGTTAGGGAAATACTAAATCAGACTTTCATAAAAAAATAATTCTTGGAGGCAACCTCCCATATTATCTCTAAAGTTTGGGATTATTTTTGCATTATTATGTTATTTGCATTATATTGTGTTACTTGCTACATCCCCTAAGATATACCAAGTAGACTTCCATCTAGTGTCCTTTGATTGTCACTGCCAGTGCCACCTTTGTTGTGTGGCAGGTAATTTTGGTCTCCAGGGTTTACAGTCTGGCAGCTCTGCTGAGAAAAAGCTCACTAAAAGGCTATTGTGTAGGCATGCATGAACAAGGGTAGTGGCTTCAGCCTGTTAGGAATTTAATAAAAAAGTGATTACCAATATGTACAAAATACTACTTCTTAGTTTTATCAACTTGCATTGAAATAAGTAGAATACAGAAACTAACTCTTGCACCATGTTCCAGTTTTTCTTTGAGGAGATTTCGGAAGTTCATTATGCTTAAATTCCCTGAAGTATGAACAATTTCCTAAGAGAGCAAAGAATGCTTAATCTTACTTTTATGTGGAGGTTTGCTGTGGTGGAAAGTGACTGATGGCATTCAATTACATAAATACAAGAAAATGGGAAATCTGTTTTTCTAGTTTGATACCACAAGTATTATATAAGATGAAAAATTACTGGAAATAATAAGCAAGAGAAGGAAAATATAGTCATGGGGAAATAAAAGCCTCCAAACAACTGACAAACAAGCGATGTACTTGTTTTCTGTAAATTAGTATATTGTTTCCCTCTGGATTTTTTGGTGGGAAAAAGAGAATATGTGATCAAAATGACAGTCCACTGCACTTTTAAACCACAGTGGAAAAAAGACATGGCATAGCATGACATGACATGCATTTTTGTGCATGTCTGCCACTTATGTATATTTAAAATTCACTTCTGAGAACTGAAGAAGGTACAAATCACTGACAGTGAATGTTTAGAGTCTGGAGTCTTCTGGTTATCTCCTGAACACGGCAGCAGTTAAGCACAATTTGTGTACCCAGCATTCTGCATCACCTGGAAAAGAAAGATGCCTCAAGGTCTAAGATACAATGTAATAGAGAAATAAGGTCTCGATCTTACATAGGTGTTCCAGAAAACATCTGTTTTTTAAGAGATGTATTTCATGTCAACTTAGAAATTGAGACCTTAACAAAGAAGTCAGGAAGGCCTGTCCTGCAGACTGTGCTGTGCGGCTGGTCAGACATGTTCATCACTGTGTTTTCCACTGGTTGACCTAAAGCTGAGAGAATATGTCAGAGATTATTTGCAATATACAATGGAGTCAATTGTTTGGAATCTCACAGTCAGATTGTAAAAAATGAAGTGTAAGAGCATAATATGATATAATGATGACAGACAACCCTCACTTCATGTTATTACTTCAGTGGATTACTTACGTAGTAGAGCTGCATGTAGAGGCTGGTAGTGTCTTTATTAAGGTGTTCAGTAGCTGATCCTTCAGTGGAAACTGAAGGATACAGGGATATGAAGAGGCTGCTCTGAGCAGTGAAATAAGATGAATCAGTTAAAATTTCCTATTTCACAGTTTTTAATGAACATGCTTATAGAGTACTGCTGTGAGACCTCATTTCATTAATAATTCTATTAGCCATTCTGCTAGAACTGACCCTTACTAGTAAAAGTATACTACTGATTGCCAGGTTTTGGAAGTAATAGGGATTGTATATCAAGTTAAATACAATTTTGTGTTATTTAATTCTCAATATCATTCAGACATAAAGTAGTGAAAAGCTATCAACCTTTCTATTGAAAGTATTGCCAGGATACTATTCATTCCATGGCATTTAAGTGGAATGGGAGAAGATAACTATCCCAAATAGGCATAATCAGTCTAACTTAGTTACAAAATATCATGTTATCTTATTTATAGCCAGCAACATTGAGCCCTGCAATATCCACAACTCCAGAAGTGAAAATGGCAGACTCAAAATACCACTGAGGGAAGTATCTGTGGCAAGTAAAAAGAAATATTCCAGCTTGTACCCTGGGAGAGATGCTGCTACTTGCTGAAGCCACATTCCATTTGCAAGTCAAACATTAACTGTTACATATCTAGATGACCACCTTTCTTGAATGGAAATATAACCACATAGAAGGTAAAGGTCAGGATGTGAAATGAGATTTGAGTGAAAAAACATTAGTATTTCATTAAATCTTCTCTTGAGTATGCATTACACTGGCCTCAAATACACAATTATTAAAAGATGGATAGTGTCAAATAGAGTTACATTAGGATCTGATTTAATGTAGTTTAACAATCTTGGTTTAGTAAATCCATCCCACTCTTCTCTTTACAATTTTTTTTAATCTCAACAAAGTCAGTATTTGTCAGGTTTCTATAATACGAGTCTGTTAGAAAAAGGAAAATAGTATTCTGACTACATCATTTATCTTAGATATCGTCATGATCCAACCACAAGTTTTAAGAACTAGAAAAAATGGTCATTCAAGATGAAGTATTAAATTCAGTTTAATACAGAATTCTTGAAGCATAATCTTTATCATATGATTTTCTGTTAAGTTTCAGCTTTTCATTGTAATTTTCTAAAAATCACTGATTTTTTTTAAAAATTCAATGAACCAGTGATACTCTCCTAGTCTAGAAAAATGATTTCTAAAAGCTGGAAAACATTTTAGGGTGCTTTTAGTTGCAGAATATAGTGATGAATATGTTTTGGAGAGAGTCCTTAAAACTTCTACATGTCCAAGCTTGGTAAAATAAAATCTTTCTTATGATTCCAAACTTTTCGTTAGGCAAATTTTGAAAAACAATCTTAATCAAATGACACTTAAGTATAGCACCCTTGACTGTTTTATCCGGTAATGACTTGGAAAGTTACGTATAAGCAGTTTTCCACTTGCACTATCCATTAAATTGTAGGCAGGAAGGTAACTTCCAAAATTAACATTAGCTTTGTCAGCATTGTCAGAGGACACACTGCCAGAAGTTCAAAACAATAGTAGTAGTTGTAGTACAATTTTTAATGCTATTTCATTGATTTCTTGAAAGTAATCAAATAGATGATGAATTGTCATCCTTTCCACTCTAGTAAGAAGACTAGTGAAGCATTTTGATATTTTCTTACTTGAAGACATCAATGCCTGCGGAAAATACACCCATACAACAGAATAGTAAATTGTTTTTCCTGTTTAAAAAAAGCTTATATGCTGTTAATATATGAAGGTTCTCTTGTACTGTGACCTAACATGATAGCATGAAAAACAAAGCCTTAAACTTACGATGACATCCGTGATTTGTATTGATTTGCAGTTCAGTGCAGTTTAAGAACAACACAAATACCCCAACCTTGGAGCACCAGAGTCTTTAGGAAAGGACATTGCAGCCCTGGTCACAGCTGCATCCACAGGGATCCTCCGTGTCCTCGGCACAGCGGGATTAAGAGCTCTTGGGAACATCACTCATTCTGAAGCTCTAGCAAGCCTCCTCTAATATGTGAAGCTATTTTTAGCATCAGGGCAGCCTTGAAATCAGCAGGTAAAGCATGAAAAGAATGAATAAGTGGTTGTGGTGCTCGCCTGTGAATAGAAGCTATATATAGCTCTTGAGAGAGATCTTAATGTATGTAATGTATATGTGAAGGCACATCTGCCTCCCTGAGGGGAGGCAGGGGCATCAGAAATACAGAGTAGAGCTTTATTAGTACTTCTGACCTGAGTAATCATCTAGCAAGTTATTATTTCTAATTACATATTCTGTTTAGGAAAATAAATTGTTAAGGCAACCCGTTATCTTTGATTCAGTCTTTATTTGCAAAGAATGTATAGCTTTCATTTCCCTGGGTGAAGAGAAAATTGAACAGCAGGAGACTATTTGCAGCTCCAAGTTCTCTTCAGCCAATACTTGTTCCAGGTTCTCTAGGGACATTTCTCAGGTCCCCTTTTCCGTTTTGGGGGTCCAAAATCTATGATGTCTCAACTCTACTCTTGAGTTTTTTTGCCCTTCAGTTTTTCTCTTATATATTCATCCATTTGCTTCTAAAAAAATTCTTATGAAAAAATGCCACATGTGCCTTTGTTTAGTCAGTAGTGTGTGCCATTTATTTAGCTGGGGAGCTATATTGCTTGGTGATGGAGCTTATTGCTTCTCACTAATGTGTTATATTGAGGCTGGGAATTAGGCCCTCCAGTTTTAATGACTCTGCCTAAATCACAAAGGCAGCAACAGTGGAAACTTACAGATGCCTACAAGTCATTGGTGTCCAGAAAAAGTAAGCTGTATAGTATTTGGATTGTTGTCTTAGAAAAGTGATAATCTGGAAGCATTTTGAACTCAAAATGTGAATGTTATCATTCTCAAGGTTGGGAAAGTCCTTTAGCTTCTGAGCAGTCATAACTAAAACATGTATTTCTCTGCTGCTATTAAAATTGTTTTTAAAACTACAGACAGTTCTTAGATAAAGATGTATTGGTTTTGTTCTCCCACTGCAGAGGGAGAGAGCCAACAGCCAAAAGAGCATCTTTTCTTAAAGCTGGTATGTTGGTACATGAGCAAACAGCACTCCAGAGTCTCCTTTGCAGGGGGATGTGGTTCATAAGGAAAGGGGCCTTGGAATTCAGCGTGGTGCAGTATCTTAGTGGATGGAGGATCTGTGGTGGGGTATCAGGAAGACCTGGTATTTGCTTTAGGTAAAAAGGATTCACTCTCACTGAAATAAGGTATTTTCCCAAATTCCTTGTGTTATTAAGAACAATTAAAACATCAGTAAAGTATGCTTGTGAAGCTATCACCAGTGACCCCTTAAATGTTTCAGCGCTGATCCAAATCCCTGCTTTGTAAAGCATTTTGATTAGCAATGATGAAACAATAGTATGTGTTTGATGAGGCATGTCCTTCTCATTGTGTAATTCATTATGTCAGTGGCACTCCAGCGAGACTTCTACTTGAACTATTTCAGTGACTTCAGTGGCACTAAGATTTCTTTCACTGTGAATTATTCAGGATGTAGAAACCTGTTTTAACAAGTAAAGGCTCCTCAAAAGCCTATTGTCTCTGTCATGTAACAAATAAATTTCCTATGTACATTTAAATAAATATTTTGTTACTTTTTTCTGTCTGCAAAATGGCAAGGAAAATAATGCAAGTTTAGAAAGATTAGAATAATTCTTCAGGGAGCCAATTCCATGAAAAAAGTACAGAAGGGCATGTAAGATAGCACAGGTCAAGGAAAGGGTTTTGTAACAGGCCGTCTGTTTTTAATTAGCATCTTGGCAAACTGGAAGAGCTCAAACATTTTTCCATGAAGAAATGTATTATAGACTTTTCTAGCTGCCAATTAAATGGCATTTAGCTACAGTGACAGTAGTATGTTGTTTTGGGTCTGTAGAAAGCACTTGCTCATGCTAGAAAATCTGGGACATTTTGTTTTGGATACAGGGTTCTTACTGGACTGGATTTTCTATCCCTCTTATTTTTTCTGTAGGCATGAAGGATACCTTCTATAAATAATAAATTAAGAAATCATGCAAGTATCTGGCAGAGTGGGGATCATAACTATCAAGTGTTTGTATACACCTGTTGAAAGTGTGTCCTCCAGTTAGATAATAATTTTCAACTATGCTAGCTAAATACTAGCGTTTTATTAGGTTTCTATCTTGCCCTGTTTGGTACAGACTGAGCTACTTTGTCACCAGTTCTGTTATATGGTTCACTTAAATGTTTGTGAGCATTTGTAACACGCAACTGCCCCTCACGAGTGTGGCTCCCTATATAGTTTCTCTAAGTGTGAAACCAATGCTTTCTGCCCACTTCTGCCACTTCTCTATCCACTTCAGCTGCATATTTTTGCTCTAGCATTTTTTTTCAAAGGATTTGGACTTATTTGGGGTTTTTTTTGTTTTTGTTTTCTTGTCCTTTTACCAAATCATTTATTTAATCCAGTTTAAAGAGTAGTATTGGAGCCAAAAACAGCAGCAGTGAGCTGTGGAAGAGAGCAGAATCAAGAGGACATGGAAGAGTGGGAAAGAGAGAAACCATCCTCTTAAGGAAAGCATTGCACAGAAGTATGTTCTCAAAATCACCAGGCCAGTTTCTTCAAAAGTCATGAGACTATTTCCAATTGTAAATTAAGCAGACATTCTCTCAGTATTATCATGCTTTTAACGTCTGAGGGGGGAAATGTAGAGGGAAATGTAGGGGGGGAAAGGGCAAAAGCATAACTTGCATTTTGAGCAAGACTTTTCCTCCCTGAGAGGAAATAGAGGGCACTTAATGTTCCGGTAGGATGTGTGCTGGGTGATGAGTGTGATGTCAGTTCCACTGAAGTGGATGGGCATGTTGTCTGTCTCAAAGGTGTCCCCATTTCCAACACCTGAGAAGTTAATCTTCCCCGAGGATAAATTAACTACAGGAAAATTCTCTTGAAAGTTTTCTTGACGGATCAGAAAAACAGATTTCTGCAGTAAGTGGAAGTCTGATGCTCTTTTATATTGTTTCCTTTTCTAATACTTTCCCTTACATTAGGTGTGGTCTCAGTTCCTGCTGTGAACCATGAAGTAGCACAGCTTCACACATCTTTGAATTGGACTCTGGTTTGCTCTTGGGTTTGTATGTTTACTCTCTCATTTCCCCACCAAGTCTAAATATCCATTGTTAGTGTTTTCAAGGCAAAACACAGAAAACAGAAGCAAAGGGAGAACTATTTGTTTAGGTCTGGAGAACAGTGGCTGGTAATCAGGAGCTTCATGCTACTGGATTGTGTGCTTCAAAGCACACTGCTTTGTAACAGAGCTTAGGAGCCTTTCCAAACCCTGACAAAGCAACTGATCCCACTCTGCTGGAAGATAGAATGTGGGATCTAGGCAAGAGGAATTCTAGTTCTGGGATTTATACAGGCATCCAAATTTATTTCAAAGAGCAGGAATAGACAGCCCCAGGAAAAACTGAGGGTCAGTACATAATCAGATCCATAGGATTGTCATGGTGAAGGGCCAGTCCAGTAGAGGTTATGTCCATGTCTGATCTGAAAGACAGTTAATGGGGTTTTCTGTTTGTGGCACTTACTTGCCTGCACTGGAAGATAGACCAGCAAGAGCAGGTGTCCCACAGGACCTTAAATACACTTAACATTAGCAGTATTGTCAATATCAGCGGTTCAAGGATAATGCATTAGGTCTTTAAAATATTGTGATACTGGTTTAAAAGCCAGGTGATATCAAAACATAGTACATTTTTTATACTTCATATTTAGCTTCTTAGCCTTTATCCCTCTTGGTTACCCAGGAGGTTGGATGATGTGTCCTCCCTAGGTCCTTCCCAGCCTGAGAGGACCTTTCAAAATCACAAAATGTAGAAATCCTATACCTTTAAAGTGTCTCCTGAGGTAATTACTAGTATTTTCTACTATTTAAAAACTTGTAATTGAAAATGAAGCATCAAGAATCATAAAGGTGTTGAACATCCTTGGTTGCAACAAAATAAAATGTAAACATTGATTAATTTTGCTTGGCTTTTCTTTGAATGAAATACACTGTACATATTTTTTCTTCAAGAGAGTCCGTTCAGATCTCTCCTGACATACTTTTTGTCTTTGGTCAAATATGGTGAACCTAAGTCAGTGAGCACTTCTGAAGAATCCTGCACACTCCGCACGATGTGCTCCATGGAGTGGGTGTTCCATGTCACTGGGCAGTTTTGGCCATGACAGCTAAGACCTGACTCATTTCAGAGGTGGTGGTTTCTAACTCCACGGTGAACTGTGAACTGGCTACTTTATGCAAGGGAATAGAGACCACCCTCCAAGTTTTTTCTTTCCTCCAAAGCTGGCAGCACTTAAGTAGCCATTTCCTCAGCTTTTTAACACAGGGACTGACCTGGTTGTTCTGCTTTTAATGAAACTCTGATGGTTAATAAAGAAGGATACCCATAATCTGAACCTGTATAGACAGGATAGGGCAAAGTCAGCAAAACTTTCCAAATGAAAAGTTTTGGGCAGCCCTGCGATCATTCCCACAGCTCGTCTATGCTATGAGCTGTTGTAAAGGCATCTTGAGTTTTATTATGCCTAACCTGCAGAAGGCCTCTTCCTGACTATGTCTCTTCGTGCCAGATCTACCAGGAAGTATAGTCTTTTCAGAACTGTTTAGAATTCACAAGACTTAGTTTTGTTTATTGAAAGTACAGCCTCATTCTCAGCTGCTTTAAATTTGCCATTTGCTGCAGAATTTTTAAAAAGGGTGGCATTGAGAGAGCAAAAACTCAGACTCATAAGATGTTTGTAGGAGTCTTTGATCTCAAAATCCTTCTGCTCCAAACACAGTGGTAACATAGCAATGACAATGTTTTGTTCTTTAGGAGATCTATCAACACTGGACATGATTTGGTCTCTTGCCCATCTATGTGGAGTAATGTTATGGCCTTTACACCAAGCATGGTAAAGTTCACAGTAAAGACACAGACAGTGAAGTCTCATTGTCACCATCAGTGGATTTTGGATTAGGCTGTGTATGTGCAGACTGCTCATCCTGAGAAGAAGAAAGGCAACACAATTTTCTAAAAGCAGGATGAAATTAAGGACAACTGTAACCATATATGTATCTGGAAAGTACCTATATGTACTGAGCATGAAACCACAGGATGCTTATTCAAATTTTGTCATATGTTGGTAGTGAAAACATATTGGCCTAATGCAAATATGCAAATATAGTCATTGAAGCAGAATTAATACCTAAAAAAAATGAAATCTTTTTAAAAATAGTTTTTTGTTCTAGGTTCTGAACATTTGGGTTTGTTTTCCTCAAATATTTTAGCAAACAGATTTCCTTGTAGAAGTGTTCACATTTTAACCAGATATTGGAGAAGACTTGGAAAAAATGTATGTTTAGTAACTATCAGTAATAATAAATGCATATTTTTGCTCTAGAAACCAAGCCATGGAAGTTATGGTAAGTGGCCAAAGAACACAGCCAGAGGTGGCTGGTGAAAACCCCTAGTGCCAGAAGGCAAAAGTAGCATTAATTTTTACTTTGATGCATCTGCACCAAGGTTGTTACTGGACGATTGATTAGCATCAAATTTTTTTTGTTACCAAACCATTTAGATCCATTGGAAGAAACAAGCTGTTTGTCTCTTTACCGTGTAGAGCCACTGCGTGGGAACCGCTGGGTCACTGAGGCGTGGTTGGCTCTGCTCAGCAGGGGAGGGGTGAAGTGTGACAGCAGGAGCACTGGGGCCGAGAGGGTCCCTCGTTGTTACAGCGGGCGCTGACACCGCAGGGGCCCAGGGGCAGCCAGGGATGCCGGGTACAGGGTCCCCCTGCCCATCGTGGAACATTCCTGCCCACTGCAAGGTGCGGGTTTTTCGACTGGAAGGTCAAGTGATGGGAAGCAGACCGAGGAACGCATCCACAACTCCTTCATCCCCCCTCTGGAACCTTGCTGAAAGGAAAATAAATGAATTTTGAATGCCATTGTGCCTACTCAGGAGGTGAAACACCCGGGAAAACAAGCAGGGACCGAGGCAGTCGCTGGTCCGTGGGCACAGCAGGTCACTGCCTGCTCCGCTGGCCAGCAAACAAACAGCGATAGCATCGGCAAAGGGTGAGCCAAGTGTCGCTGAGGCTGGAGAGAAGCTCTGACACTGCAAATCCATGAACCAATTTGTTTTTAAACTACTACATGGCAAGAAATAAGATGCTGAGCTTGACAGAAAAGGGCCCTGGAAAATGTGATTATACCTCTCTTTCAATAGAGCTGTTATAAATATTCATAATATTTGCAATTTTGGAAAGAGCGGTTGTTTTGGCATGTAATTTGGAATAGAAAAGTAACTTCCAGGCGGTTCTCAGCATGGACAAAACTGGAGTTAAGTTACTGCTCTGCTGCAAAATGTGCTTTTGTTACTGAAGAAAACGCTACACTGCAAAGTTTTCAGGAGGCTCACAATGTGGTCAGAGTATTAACTAAAGAGAAATGCCTAGGTAATTGATGGTGGATTTCAGTGAATGAGCCAAAGGAAATGAAACACGGGGTTTCACCATCAATGGCAAAATATTGCCATGGCAATGGGTAGCTTTGCCAGGAATAAACAAACAAACAACAACAGGCCTCTTCTCTTTCAGAAAAAAAGTTAGAGAATTTTCTGTTCTCACCTCACTAAGTCTGTGCAATTGGACATCTTGGAGGGGAGAAGATGGTGTACCCTACTTAGGCAAGTCCCACAAATCCAGCTCCCTTCTTGTCATACAATTAGATAATTTCCAGAGCAAGAAGTAACCTTTATACGCAAGGGAAGGCATCAACATTTGCTTAATAATGATTTCAGTGCTTTGATTATTGTAATTCTGTACCATTTTCTTACAGAAGATGGAAGGGCTCAGAAATAACACAGATTTCTGTCTCTCTTGGTTGAAGTCAATCCTGCTTCAGGAGAGACTGCTGACGGGGAAGATTTTCTTAAGAGCAAAAACATAGACCTACACTTAAATTAATAAAGAGCTTTACAAAAACACAACGTAGAGAGCAAGGGAGCTGAGAAAGCACAAGCTGCCCTTTCTTCCATAGGCACGGATGCCAGACTGGAAGCCACACACAGGCATTGCAGTCCTCTCCCAGCAGGACCTTTGAAGGTGGCCATCTGCCTCTGAAAGCTTTCTGGACATTTCTGGCTGCACCCATTCCCTCAGAAGATGCAGTCCCACCACATGGTGTGAGCTCTGTGCGTCTCCTCTCATCCCAGGCAGACTGCCCAGTCAAGGATTCAGCAATGTTGGGGTTTTGCCTTGTATCCATACACTGAGTTTCTTGTAGTTTTGTAGGCTGTTGTTCCCCTTTGCCATACGTTCAACCCTAGCATATGAAATTCTTGCTAGGCATGTACATCTGGGTGTGCACTAAGGTCTTTCTGAGGAAGACAGACATGGCCTGGTGTTGATCTTGAGATTTCGTGCCCTGTAGAGCAGGAGCAATGGCCCAGAGCCAGGTGGTCCTGTGGAGTCAAAGGAGAAGTAGCCACAAGTCAACAGAGATCTCCTCATCCTCGTGAGGAGACAGCATCTATGTGAAGGAGCCAGTAGTGAGCCTGACTGTATTAAATGTCTGTACCACTGAGTTGACTCTAGTAGGCTTTGTGAGCTGTGTAACATAAACAGTCCTACGGGAAAGCCTTAAGACCTGTTAAAGTTTGCAAAACTCTTCTAATAGCAATCCTATATTGAAAACAAATCATCCAGTATGGCTTTCCAGCCATTTGGCATTCATTAGCTTTGTCTTACAATTCTTAATATGTATAATAACACTTAGGTGCTGCTTAAATTCCCTATAAAATATTTAATGTAGTTTACAGTAAAGTCCTAAGGCTGAGGACTCTTATCTTAGAGTACTCATACCACACCTAGCACTCAGTTTGAGCAGCCTCTGGGCAGTATTGCAAAGATACATTTACCACTCAGATCCATCCCTACCCTGTCACTTTTCAGGTAACAGAAGGTTAAACTACACATTTAACATTTAACATAGATAGTGTTTAAGTAACAATTTTCCTTCTTTTATCTAAAATGATCAAAACAGTTTCCAAGCAAATAAATTTTTTAACTTGAACTTCAAATTAATGTGGTCCATATCAAGCTGTGCTTGATCCACTTCATTTAATCAGCTCGGGAAACATAACAAATGAGAAGGGTTCTTTTTCTTAAAAAAAAAAAAAAAAAAAAAAAAAGCTGGGGTCTTATTTTGCATGAGAAAATATTTTGTTTAAGAATGACAGTCACAGGCATTCTTTCATACACTGTAATATTTTCCATGTGTGACAGCTTGTTTTTCAGTGGTACAAATATGTGCAATAAGGGCTAAGGATAAAAATTAATGTAACAGCTTTTGCAGCAATGCTTTTGATGGTTGCACTCGATTTCATTTTCCTGTGGATACTGCCGTTAGTTCTGCTGCTTGAAATATGTGAAGCATAATTCTGAAAGGTTCACGAGGTTGTAGGGATCCAGTAAGAGATGACTGATTTCTCCCACCACACGCATACACTCCACCCCACACCCACTCACCCACCCACCAGCAAAACATAATGCTGTACTATTTTTGGTAACAGGGAAAGGGCCTCCCTGTGAAAACAGAAAGCAGTGTATTTCTCAGTTACATCACTTTGCAATCTAATGCTGTGTTGTGCTCAGTGTTTTTGTGGTGATGCAAGTCTTTTTTATTTTTTTTCCCTTCCTTTTTTTTTTCCCTTCAGCCGGTTGGATTTTCCCCATCTTACAGCACCTCGCAGGTCTCTTCTCTGAGCAGTACGTTGCCTGAGTGAGTGGAAACATACAGATCAGCTGCAGGTTTCTGTCTACAAAAACAGAGTGAAAGAGAAAGAAAAGGGTTGGGAAAGCAGAGACAAATATTGACCTGGACTTATAGAAAGACATCCAATGGCTGAATAAAGAACCCTGTTCATGTTTTGGGATATTCTTTCAACTGGCTGGAACGAGAGCGGATCAAAAGAATGGGAAATGCCAGCAGACCCTTTAGAAGAATTGCTTATTTCTTATGCCTTTTATCTGTGCTTTTGCTGACTGAAGGGAAGAAACCAGTGAAGCCAAAATGTCCTGCCTGGTGTACTTGTACCAAAGATAATGCTTTATGTGAAAATGCCAGATCTATTCCTCGCAGCGTTCCGCCTGATGTTATCTCACTGTAAGGGCTGTAAGCATTTGGTTATTTAATTTATGATTTAAAATTAACTAGGATATGTGGTGTTTTCAGTGCATACAGAAGGATGCTTGCTGCAGGGAGTACCTCCAGCATTCAGAATCATCAGCTAATGTGTTAGAATTGTGCTGCATCCTTGAATCCTGATTTTTATGTCTCTTTCATCTGTCTGTCTGTGTATGTGCACACATCTCTTTTTATAGCTGCTTCTATACTACATGAAACCTGTAACATTGGCTTGGTGGGGGGGGAGGGTGTATTTCTTTTTACTTCTATAAATAAATTTCTCTGTGATGACCAGATCAGTATTATAACGATGGATGTATGAGGCTACATTAATGTATGGGTTTTTTTTTTTCTTCTTTACAGATCCTTTGTGAGATCTGCTTTTACTAAAATCCCAGAAGGGAGTTTTTTGCTCACACCATCTCTGCAGCTTCTGTGAGAAATATTTATATGATACCATTTTTGTTATGAAATGTATATGTATTCATGAATATTTTAGAAAGGGTCTCCGTATTAATTTTATAAGAAACAGCAACAGAAGATTCATTAAATGATAAAATACAAGACTTCTTAGCAATTTAAAATATAGTGCATGTTTCATTTTTTCTAAGTGTTTCTACTTTGTATTTTGGAAGGCTATCTGTTGTCCGTGCTACTTTGAATGATTACATGCTGAAGTATGTTATCTTCATTATACTTTAATTCACATTATAGTAGGGACTTGAGCATTGCAACAACTATTCTTGTTTCTTTTCTGCAGTCCTGGGACCTGATCCCTGTATAAAGATGTCCATTTGTAACTCCCTTAGACTGTGAGCTCAGAATCCCCCAGATCAGGTCCCTGATCGATGTAGGATAGGTCCTGAAGTCCTTTTCCATGTAAAATTGCAATTGACTTCTGTGGAAGTTTAGTCACTTCAGTGGGAGTTTTGCCTTTGTAGCACCTGGATTTGACCCTGTTTGTTATTTAAGATTCTTAAAAGTAATGAAGATTTTCCTCCAACTGAAAAAATTAATTTCTTAAAATAAAATACAGCGATGAGGTATACACAAAAAGAGAATATTTTGGGATGTTTAACTGTTAGCTGCATTTCAACACAGATTTTTGCCAGTTCACAGGCTTTCCTAGAAATGTGGGCATACGATTATATAACTGTGAGCTATACAGAGGTAGAGGGGGTGTAACCTGAACTGTTTATAGTGGATGTGCTGCCAGCCTGACACACACCCAGATTTGTCTCAGAAATCCGGCAAAACAGACTCCCTGATGTGATCAAAATCAAAATCAGATGTCTGTCCCAAACTGACTTCCCTTGCACTCTAGATGTGGTCAGAGGTGTAATGTTGATGTATTGGAGCCCTATGGCTGTTAAATTAACCTGCTGGTGTACTGATAGCTGAAGCCCTGACCCTGGCTGTACTCTGCTACCTCAAGTGGAGCTGATAAGGAGGTGCAGACATACTGTACAATTTTGGATACAGGGTAAATAGGTAAATGCAGTTACTATGGAAACCTAAATGCTTTGCCATGGTGCTTTATTCCAGAGAAGCTTTTCCTAGGTGGTCACAGATCACAAAAGGGACACATTTCACACAATTGTAGCAATGGGCCTTTCAAAGGAGAGGGGGAAAAAAAAAAAGCAGCAGCCTTGGTGGAGCTTGTGTCTGAAGAGAGTGAGTAGGACATCATCTCTCTTGGCTACGATACACCACCTACACTTAGCGATGCCACTGCCAGGCAGAATTGGGTAGGGTGGAGTAGAACAGACACAGTCATCCTATTTTGAGTTAATATAGTGCCTGGCACAGTGGGGTCTGGCAACGGCTTATGACATTTTGGTAATGATAATAATTTCCATTTCTGCCCTTCACTGAAACGCACGTTCTACATTGCTGTTCATAAACGCTGCAGCAAAACCTATGACCCCAGAAAAGCAGTTTTGCTTCCATTATGGGCTTTGATGAGTGATTTGTTTTCCAGATACATCTAACATGGTAGTTGAGCTGCTTGCCATCTTTGGAAGTCAGGCTGCTGATCTAAGGCAAATGACTCCTTAAACACAGACCATAGGAGCAGGATGGTACCTATGCAGAAAATACTCCAGTTTGTACATGAAAAAGAAAAATGTTCATCTTTGGCAGAAGATAGTAAGGGAAATAAGAATATGGAAACCTCAGATTAATTAAAAATTACACTAAGTTTTAGCTTTGCATGATTATAGCTGTTTTGGTAGGTTTAGTTTAGCCAACAGCAAGATTTAGCAGGCTATATGTATTTTTCTAATAATAGAAATACATATAGTAATAGTCTCCAGCATCCATTTTTAAAGTCCAAATGTAATTTGCTATCTCCAATGCACCAGACTAAATATGGAATATATCTGCTGCTATTATTATTTACTACTATTTTTAAGGTAGTAGCAGCAACAGTCTCTGGAAAAATCATGGTCTCGTGATAAGTACTACTTGTAACTCCCAGGCCAGGAGAGCTTTTATTATTGTGTAGTATGGATGATATTCTCTGTGCTCTTCATGTGACAACAAAAATATGAAGAACCCACACAGCTACAGTGAAGTGCCAGTAGGAGTGTTTCCTAAAATGTAGAGAAACTCTCTCTGCTTTCATCTCCAGCACTTGTATCTCTGTGTTATGATCAACGTGCTGAGAGTGCCCTTATAAACTGGTGACATGAAAACCCATAGAAAGAAGGGAGGCATCGTGGCACCAGGATTTATACCTGCTATCACTGTACAGTTCCTGCTAAGTGATATAATCCCTGGCTAGAGTGCAGCATCTTCAGCCTTTGTCCCCAGAAGTAGTTGGCTGGTGGGTCTCTGATCAAGCAAATCTGGTTTTGAGGTCAGAGAATGGGAGAAAAACCATTCTGTGCATCAAATATGTGTGATACAGCCATTGGGGAGAGGTATGAGATGGGAGGCAAATGAGCTCATCAAGTGCAAGACCTATACTACAAGCTATACTATTTAAAGAGATACAGAAAAGAGTGCAGAAAAGGAAAAATTATCTGGTGAAATCACTTCAGAAAAGTAAAATCATTTGCAAGATTTACTAAATCAGTCTGGTTCAGAGATTTTACCAAAATACTCATTTTCTCTAAAATTGAAATATTTCTTGTTTCTGACAAAAAGGAAGATTTTTCTGCTTATATACACTTCATAAATGAATATTCTTAAAGTGAAAAAAAGCACAGTCTGAGTAGCCAAGTGAGAAAATAAATCAACTGCAATTTAGTCTTAATGCAAACTTCAAAATAAGAGAATAACCCATTAAGTGGATTAATTCGTATGTGGAAATCTTGCATTCCTGAATGTCTAAGGATGTTATAATATGAATTTATTTTTTCACCAGGTCCACCTGATTAAAATATAGATGTGTATCAAGTATACCACTGGGGTAAAGTTCATCACACTTGATGATGTCTCACCATACTAAGACTGTGTCAATCCAGAGCTGAATTAAAATGGACAAATGCAAACATGGCTGATAAATGTAAATAATGCTGGAAAAAAAATCAATGCTAGTACACTTTTAATGCTTACAAAATTACATAAAATTAAATTTGTTGCTGGTATTTTTACTGTTACGTGCACACACTAAGAGCTACCTCCAGCAGGCATAATGTGCTCTTAAAATATTTCTGATTTGAACACTGACTAAAGGAAGACATTTTCCACTTTTTTTCTCCCAGTAACTTCTCAGTTACCTCAGGTTAAATACTTCACAAGTTTAATTTTTAAGTTAAGGGATATTCCTGCCTGTCAGTCATGCAAATTCAACCTGCTGTCTGACTAACCAGCAATTTAAACCAAGACAATTTAAACCTCTGTAGTACTCAACCGTCTCATTGTATATCTCCAGAAGCACAATCCCATTGTTTTACTGGGATAAACCCATGTTTACATCCCACAGAAGTCAATGGAATTTTACCAGATGGTCCCAGTAGACAATTGTTGAGTTCTTCCCTTTGCACGAGACTGTAGTGCAATATACCATCCTTAGAGTCCCGTAGTGCTTGCACAGAAAAAAAAATGAAACTAGGCAGTAGAAATTTGGCCTACCAAGGTTTGCTGAACCATTTTCTAAAGCTGCTAGTAAACTAATGATCTTTTGTTTTGTATTTCTTTCTGCAGGTTGTTTACATCCAACACTTTTGATGTTATTAGTGATGATGCTTTCATGGGCCTCCCTCATCTAGAATATTTGTGAGTGGACAAAAGTATATTTCCTGGCATTATTGAATAGAGTGGGTGGGCTCCGAAGTTCCAGGCATTACTTTGACCAGAATGACTTTACAACCCATTACAGGTTCATAGAGAACAACAACATTAAGTCCATTTCAAGAAATACTTTCAGAGGACTGAAATCTTTAATTCATCTGTAAGTAAAGTGATTGGATGTATATTTATTATAGTAACAACCAGTGTTGTTTAATTTCTCATTTTAATATATAGCTGTTCATATTTGGTTAGTTGGTATTAATAGTAGTTTAATTAGAATTTTAATCTTTGTGTTTCAACCAAGGACTTCCAAACTGTGGTATGTGTAAAAGGCAATGACCCAAACAGCCTCCAGGCAGTACATGTGTGGCTGTAGCTCCCTGACTTTCTCTGCTCAGAGCACTGGGCATTTCCAACTGAGCATGTAGGAGCAGAGAGAAAGGAGTATGGGTTGGGAATCTTGGCACTGACAAGGTGAGTCCCAGTTTGGGACATAGAAAAGAGGAAGGTGGTAGCTGTGGTGAGGAAGGTGAGGGGCTGAGGAATGGACACACACCTCTTCCCAAGTACCCCAGCCTGGCATGGATCTAAAAGAGTACGTATTGACAGCCATTCCTGGGACAGGCTGTCACTGTCTGTACCCATGTCCACTTCAGCCACTAAGTGTCCAGAAGAATTTGACTAAATCAAATTTGAAAATTCTCACCAGGAACAATTTTAAATTGAAGACTTGCAACGAGATGTGTTTATTATGACTTGATCCACTTTTCCCACTTCACTGTAGGGCACAGCAGCCTTTAGACTCCAGCAGGACTGGCTTCAAAGCCCTGCTCTGCACCCTGTCCTCTTCTGCATGTGAGGAAGGGCATCCCACAGTCAGGATCTGACACACACTGACTCTGGGGGCTGCTTAACATTCCTCATGTTACTGCCTGGCCCTTTGGCTATCTGGGAAATATGGCCAACCCTTGCTCTCTGACATGCTGCAGCCTCTTGCTGCATTAGCCAGGAGGGGAAATTATTCCAAGGCACTGAGAATGCCAGTGTGGCTGTGGGGAGCAGTGGGGAGCAGTGTGGCTGTGGGGAGCAATTCTCCCCATGCCCACGCCAGTGGGGGCATTTCTCATGCCGTGCTCAGCAGGTGAAACACGCCCTGCCAACAAATACCTGCAACATTTTACTGCAAACACAGGAGTAGTAGCATCCTCTCAGGTAGCGAGACAGTTTCTAGACAGGCTTCTGTCTCTTACCTTACAGCAAGTTTATCTTTTAGCAATAGTTTTATTTTAGCAAGGAATAAATTTATTGAAAACGCAATGCAGACTATAAGAAAACAGAAAAAAATACAAGAAATACTTGAAGAAAAGGAGGCTAAAAAATCTGTAGTGTACCTGACATGGGTTTATACCCAGCTGTGAGCATCTGCATTCTAAAGCATCTCTCTTGGGGTGCAAGTCATAGGCAGAGGAGTGGATTCTGACCTTTCGGCCTTAAGATGATAACCCCCAAGAGAGTATTGAAACAGGGTCATTTAACTTTTTCCTTCATATATTTCAACAGAGGAGAGAAAGCAAAGGTTCCATTTTAAATAGTTAATGCATAAATATAATAGTCAAATTGCTGTTCACCACATCCTTCGCCACATAGTAAATGTACCATAAAACACTTTACTCTTTCCTTTTTGGTCAGGACAAGACTTACAGCTGAAACTAAGCCTATTGTGACAAGTTATGTAGATGAAGTTACTTATGGAATGGCTCTAGGTCTGAGGAAGAGGAAGGAGAGAGGAGAGGGGGAAAGGTATATAAAAAGGCTGTACACACCCCATAACAATCCATATTAGAGATACTGGCATAACTATAATGTTCTTAAAAAAGGCAAAGAATTGGATGAGGCTGGTAACTGGGACCCTATCTTCAAAATATTTATCCACATGAATAGCTTTATATTCACAAATGGGTCCAGTACATTATTTATGATTTTCATTTACTTATTTAGTAGCCGCTGCTGCCAGTGAAAAAATTGCCTTTCTAACAGAGGAGAAGGCAGAGTTTCTTCTCCACAGTGCAGAAATTCCAAGAGTAACGTCTTGTCTGTTACATTGGTTTCTGAGGATGCTTCAGGAGTTTCACAAGAGAAAACATATGCAAAAGACAGAACCACATTTGAGGAGCCACTGCTGTTTGCATGCACATTTTTGGGACACAGACTTGTACATCATGCTGCTGTTCTCCATGGAGTGCTGTTCACAAAGACAATGAGAAATTTGCAGAAAATTACTGCAAAGGCACCACAGAATGTGACCAGTTTAATCTGGCTGCAGAACCACTCCCCGTTCTTTGGGGAAAACTGCACATACATGTTAAGAATAATCATTTGGCACCCCGAGGCATTTTTCATTTCAAAAACAAAGGAGTATTTGTGTACATAAAATATATATTTAAAAGAATCATAGTAAATAAGCATGCAAATGAGTTCTATGAAGTTAGAGTAGATGAACTTTGATGTTTTATTCTGTTCGATTATTATTTCACAACAAATTTTGCAATGCAGTAAGCTATCCAAACATTTTTATTTTATAATGCAATCAACTTTGATCATTACAGTGTGTCCTTATTGTAAAAGAGAACCATCTAGTAGTTACTGTTATGCAAAAGGATTTATTTTCTGGTCAGAGTAGATTTAAGAACAGAAAAATTAAAAGTAGCATTTTTTACTAATTTAATGTCAAAATCTTACAGTTAGCATTGGATGATAATTTCCGTGCACAACACATAATTTGAATTGCATTTCTTTCAGAACTGTGGCCATGTTAACTGCATGTCTGAGTCAACCTTTAGCCTCTTACTATAAACCCAATACCAGCACTAAACACCAGCACCGTCTAGACAAGCCAGTGCTTTCTAAGTATGCTTTTTAACAGTGGAATATAAAATGTATAATTTTCATTCAAAAATTGACAAATGTGTAAACTTATTTAAAATTTTCTGTCAGCCATATTCCTGTGGATGTGGTGAACCACTGCTACTCCCAAGTACCTCATCCCTTTCAGGTTGCTATATAATAATAAATTATATAGGGCATTGCACTTGTCTCAGCTTGGAAGTCCACACAGCATTCTCCACGTGAGTCATCTGATTTATAAAGAATTGCTCTTGACCATAAAATTACGCATAAGTGAAGCACGTGGTAAATACACATCCCTTGTTACAATCAGATGTACTTTGAAAGTGATGAAGTCAGAGTGGACTAATGGAATCGTCCCATATTTACTATTCCTGATATGACAAACACTTCATTTTAAATGAGGCAGCAGATCTAGTACATCTGGGCCTGTTCCTGAATTGAAGTTTCTGCCTAACTATCTTAGCTTAGAGAAATTGTGGTTAATAAATAACTTTTATTTACAAGTTGAAACAGAAGAGGTTGTAAGTCTTAGCAGCTATAGATTCTAACTGGGATCTTAAACTAGAATGGTTTCTTTCCGGTTTTGTTTCTTCTCATGAGTAATAAATCATTTTGTTAATAGAAAGAGTTGTAAGCTATAACCTGCAACATTATTCTTTTTCTGTCATGCCCTTCATGACACCTCCAAGACCTTTTGTGGACTCACACTGACATGTCTAACTGAAATGTAATATATTGTTTGTCCAAAGCCTGCTCACGTTTCCTCATCACTTAAACTAGCTAAAGTACTCACTGAATTGAAGTGAGTTTTCTCAATATTAAAAATTGGGAATTAATGGCAGTCTTTTGCTGGTCTCTTACACACATAAACACACACACATGCGTATTTCAGGAAAGAATTTATTGTCTATTTCTGCATATTTCCAAAAACTATGAGCTGAAACTAAACCCATCAGAATGTAACACAGTATTAAGATTTTCCTTCTAGAAGAGAGACAAGAAAGTGGGGAAATTGCAGTAATATGAACACCATGTATTGGGATCTCATAAGGAAAAAATCAGGAGATCCAATCATGACTAATTGTTTTAAAATGTTAAATGGTGTTGGCAAAATGCCAAAGGTGATTGCACTTTTTACTCTGCTAAGTGAAGTATTGTAAATGCTGCAAAGGCTGCTGAAGAGTGAGAAAGTAGAAGGAGTCGTGGCATTTTAGTGGAAAGAAAAGTCACAGAGTAAATGAGCTGTAGCCCTAAAAGCAATCTTTTACAACTAAGTGCTGGAGATTACCAGTGTCCTTTACTGTAAGAAACCCCCTCCCCCCGGTGTATTAGACCTTGCAAAAATGTGTCATTTCATGAACTAGCACTAATACTGAAGTGTCTTCTTTTACAGGAGTCTTGCAAATAATAATCTCCAGACGCTTCCAAAAGACATATTCAAAGGCTTGGATTCTTTAACCAATGTGTAAGAAAGCAATTAATTAATCTATTAATTATACTAAAAGTATAAAGAGATTATTTTACAGGACATTCTGAGTAACCATTCAAACCAGTAGCCAGGAATGGGATATTATTACTGAGCAGAGATTACACAGAATGGATAGGCTTGGTCTTTTGTCTGCTGTTGTTGCTGAGAATTTGTGTTAGTTTTGAATATTCCACTGGTTATGAAGATAAGTAATACTGTTAGTAGTTATGTAATAAAGCTGCATGTTCATTAAGGCTTCATGAATAAGAAGGAAGTATTCTTAGGGATGCATGAGAGAGCAAGGCATGAGGGGAAGGTGGAAGATATTTAATGGAGTGACATTTTAATGTGTAAATAAGTTCTGGGAAGGCTCTCTGTCACAAAAGCGTGTGTCTTAGTAAGTACCATATCCCATACTAAATCTAATTGCAACCAAACCAAAACATCGATTTGTTTAAATATATATATATATATATATNAATAAGAAGGAAGTATTCTTAGGGATGCATGAGAGAGCAAGGCATGAGGGGAAGGTGGAAGATATTTAATGGAGTGACATTTTAATGTGTAAATAAGTTCTGGGAAGGCTCTCTGTCACAAAAGCGTGTGTCTTAGTAAGTACCATATCCCATACTAAATCTAATTGCAACCAAACCAAAACATCGATTTGTTTAAATATATATATATATATATATATATATTAAATACCAGTAAATGCTATAGTTGCTTCACTGAAATAGATCCTGTTTACACTATACCAAATGCTGGTTCACCTGATTTGGGATAATAAGCACAGGAAATCCTTTTCTTGCTCCTCATATTAACAAAGCAGGCTGAATTCCTGGTGTAGAGCTGCAGNAATGTAATTTGTAATAAATTGTGTCTGATTTCTTTTCGGTACAGTATGTAAAGTATCTCTATAATTATAACCTGTTGTGTGCACTTTTGCAGAATTTGAAGTTTATCAGTCCCTGCCATACCAATCTCTGTCAGTAGATACTTTCTCATATATGAATGATGAGCATGTGGTTATTGCTCAGCCTTTTACTGGAAAATGCATCTTTCTTGAATGGGACCATGTGGAAGTGATGTTCAGGAATTACGACAACATTACAGGTATGAATACTGCTTGACAAATAACATTCCAACAGCTGATCCAAAGAGTGGTGCTAACCCTGTCTTTTACTTTTCTTTTTATAGGTACTTCAACCGTTGTGTGTAAGCCTATAGTTATTGAGAGTCAGCTGTATGTCATTGTCGCACAGCTGTTTGGAGGCTCCCACATATATAAAAGAGATATTTTTGCTAATAAGTTCATAAAAATTCAAGATATTGAAATCCTTAAAATCCGAAAACCCAATGACATTGAAACGTTCAGGATTGCTGAAGACTGGTATTTTGTTGTTGCAGACAGTTCAAAGGCTGGTTTCACCACGGTTTACAAGTGGAATGGGAATGGATTTTATTCCCATCAGTCTCTGCATGCCTGGTACAGAGATACTGATGTGGAGTATCTTGAAATATCTGGCAAACCACATTTAATTCTGTCAAGTAGTTCCCAAAGACCTGTAATATATCAATGGAACAAAGGAACAAATGAATTTGTTAAGCGGTTTGATATCCAGGATATGGAAGATGCATATGCAGTGAAACATTTCAAAGTGAAAGAGGATGTATACATTTGCTTAACAAGATTTATTGGGGACTCTAAAGTAATGAAATGGGGTGGTTCAGCATTCCTGGATTTACAAAGGATGCCATCCCGAGGGTCAATGGTATTCCAACCACTTCAGATAAAAAATTACCAATATGCCATTCTTGGAAGTGATTATTCTTTTACTCAAGTCTATTATTGGGATGCGGAAAAGGCAAAATTTGTGAAGTTTCAAGAATTAAACGTACAGGCACCAAGATCTTTCATACATGTCTCCATCGATAACCGAGATTTTCTCTTTGCTTCAAGTTTTAAGGGAACTACATTGATTTATAAACATGTCATAGTTGACTTAAGCGCATGACACTCATAATTCTGAGATTACATCAGACTCTCTACCGTAAGCGGACAAAATGAACTAAATGCATGATGACTCTCTTATCTTACTTCCAAATGAATGCCTTTAAAAAGTTGAGATTGCTAGAACAAAGTATTACTAGTATCTTCATCTTTAATTGTCAAGTCTAGTGGTGTTGGAAGTTGCATTTTTTAACAAAAAGAAATTAAATTAACTGTTCTTTGCATCCACAATATGTAAATATGTGTGCAACTGCATCTGTTGCTATAAAGAATATTAAGATGTACTTTTCCATTTATTTATTCACCTGTTTGAAAAAACTGCCAAATAAAATGTTTACATTTTGTGTCTTTCACATTCCAAATATTATTTGGAGATGATACTTTTTATTTGTGTATAAATTATACACATATAAAATAAGTCCAAGAAGGCATATTGCCCAACACAGTGTTGTACTGCATAGAAGATGCACAATATTGAAGAACAGGTGGGTTTTATATATAAAAATAAGTTCTTGATAAAAATACTGCATTGTAACACAAACCTATAATATACACATCTAATTATAGGTTGGAGCTCTGTACTGGGTATTACTGGAAGCACCTGATTTTCTAAAATTTACAAAGAACAGAATAAAAGACAAGGTAAAGGTCTTTCTCCACCTGATGCTGAAGCAGCACAAAACAAATGTCTTGTATAACACTGGGCCTGTTACTGTGCTGAAAGTGAGCAGCACAGCTTATTTTTCAGCTAGCAATAGTTCTAGAGCTGAACTCTCACGCATCACTTGCATGAATTCTCTGTGTCCCCATCAAGTTTTTCCACTGCAATCGCATTTAGTCTTCAATGAATTTATTCCTTATTCTGAATGAAACTAGTGAATGTGAAGTAATTTTTTTCACTACCCTGCAATGAAGTTTGGTGACAAATCCTTCTGAAATTCAGGGAATTTTGAATGTAGGAGGATAAAGTCGGTTTGTATAGCATATGCAACTCCAAGAAAGTTACCTATATCTGTTAAACTGTGCCAAATTAGAATTTGGCATCAAAACCTATTACAGACTGAATGTTAAAATAGTCTTTTGTTTACATGTATCTAGTGCATCACTTGTAAGAAACCTACACTGCTGCTGAAGATGATTTGGTGCAGTTCAGAAAGAGACCTCAAGTTTATTTGAGAAACCTTTGCACTTCACTTGAAGCTATCAAGCACTGTGCTCCAGTGCCATCTTTAAAATATACACATGAATACTGTGTACATTTATATACATTTCTGACATTTCTAACATTCACAGATGTTGATTGGCAAGTAAGACTAATCATATTAAGCATATCAGCTAATCACATGAGCTGATTAATGTATATTTGAAGAAGCCAGTCCTCCTAAACAGTATGCTTCTATTATAACAAATGGAGGTTTTTTTATATTAAATGTTACTTGAAAAGAAAAAATTCCACTGGAACAATAATAAGTTAATTTTTCTGATGCCTTTTCATCCATAACTGCCTGTGTTCTGGTCAGTATTTGGCTTAATAACTACCTATTCCATAAGCATTTACAGTGTGTCTAGAAGGAATATAAACAATGTTTCACAGCTGAAACCTCCAAAATATTTTCTTAATAAATACATTTCCAAAAATCATCTTGATAAATCATACCTTGTTTGACAGGTTTCCTTTATATGTCAAATTTTCTTTTCTTTCTTTATTTTTAGCTTTTATGTGATCGTGATTTCAAACCCTAGATGAACTCAAATAATCTTTTTTAATATTTCTCAGTGTTGGCTGCATATCTGTGATTGTCAGCTCAGTTTGTCCATTTCTTCTTCAGTGTACCTTGCATGGCAAAGGAACGACATGCAAAGTCATGAACCCATCTCCAATATGCCAGCAAATCATGAAGTGTTTACTGCTTCATCTTGTCTTTTGTTTCAGTCTTTTACTTAAGGTGCTATTGAATTGTGTGCATTGGTTTTGACCTGATTTTTCTCATTATCCTTGCCTACATGCACTCTCCATCAAATTACAGAGGTAGTAGCTATGTATCCTTCTCATTATGGACATATTATGAGTTTAAGTGGAGAACCTTGCTAATCTGCTACCAACATTTTTTGACAAACACTAGACCCCAATACTATTGTCTCAGAATTGTACCTTGAGAAAGTTTTGTTTCATGGAATTGTATTTCAGAGCCAGCCGCCCATGCTGGCCATGCCCTATGCTGTAGTGCTACTATGATTGTTTTCCTGAGTTACCTTATTCTGAAATAGTATGACAGACTTATGGGAATTCACTGTTACTGTGGGGTTTAAAGAAAGAGTTTAAAATCCTGCAAGGGTGTGAGTCACTAGAATGTTACATTCATGATGCCTGTAAAGCTAAGTTGGTAGCAAGGGATCAATCTGCTGGAGTACACAACTGCATTATTGGTTTGGTTGTTCCTTCAGAAAATTTTACCTGTAGTCAAGAACTAATGATTTGGGAAGTTCTTAATGCCTACATAATTTTTGGAAAGTCAAATAATTACTATAAAATGCTGAATCTATCTCTGTTCTTTTTTGAAAATCCCCTTCTTTAGTCAGTTTATGCTGAGTGGAGACTCACAGGGACTATAGCCAGTGCCTCATTGTGCAAGTATAGCATTTCTTTGCACCACATGAGGAACAGGGGTATTTTTAGAACAGAACTCATAATCCTTAATGTAGAAGAGTGTAAAGGCTCATTAGGTGGTTCTCTATGTTGTTTCTTCCTCATTTCAGAGACTGGGCATTTTAACAGCCCATCTGAGCATAAGGCCATATTCCATCCTGGTTCTCTGCTCAGTATTCCCATTTCCTCTGGTATCAGTGGAAGACTCAAACCAAAACTAGAGTAGAACCTTTTATGATATATACATTGATACTTTAAAAAAAATGTTGTTTAAAAAAAACACGTTTCTTCCAGCAAAGTCTATGTTACTTGTGGCTGACTAGTTGTCTTCTGTAGTTATAATGGATTTTCTAAACTCCCTAACGGTTTTGTTTATGACTGACGGAGTATGTAAAGTACTAAATGTATTACAAAAGACAGTATTGAAGGTTTCTAATGGGTACTGCTGATCCTTGATGCTGCTTAGGCGTGTTAACGTCTAAGACAGAAAAAAAATGTAATTGTATTGTATTCCTACACCTACTTCATTTTATTTTTGATAGAGCATAAATATAACAGAACATACACCTCTCTACTCTGGCAGGGGTATATATAAAATACTGTAATTCAGAATACCTGATACTAAACCCTGTGTAACTTTTTTTGTCTGTTGTAATGTCTAGGACTTGCAGGTTTTTTTTCTTTCTACTTATTTTCCATTGAAAAACTATTCCAAAATGCACTCTTCCTACGAAGAAAATTCAGTAAAGAAAAATCTTGTTGCGTAAGGTAACGAAACAAACTGAAATGTATTATTGGTTTGTATTTCATTTTAATAATAATTTCTCTTTATTACTAGCCACTCACTCAAAGTATACTGGAAGATGGGAAACAATTATTGCAATAGTTTGGCACATGTGTGATATGCTTTGATATGTTCCAGTGGGAAGCTCACTGTCTTAACAGCTGTACTTATGTAAACAAGTGTTACAATATATTGTGTTAACATTCAATGGAAAATAAAGAATATTTAAACCACGGAAGTAACAAACAGTCTTCAGACTGACAATAGCACCAAGAGAAAGCAGGGTACCCAAAACATTACAACTAGGGACAGAATGTAAGTCCACAGCAAGTCTCAAAAGTCTGGAAGTTTTCCTTCTCAGAAGTATTTTCCTTACCATGAAACACAGAATGTGTTCCTCCCCAGTGAGGACCCCTGAAAATCCAGATAATCACCCCATTCTTGCAAAATATAGTAAGAGGCTTACAAACTGAAATCACTACATCCATGATCCTAATATATGGACTTTTTCCTTCTGACACCTCTTTGTTACATCACTCTCAACCGTGGGGACACATATGGAGTGAGAAGGATGCCACCGCTCACTGAAAGGACCAGGGTCCTGCCAGGGCCGGACAGAAGCTAAGCCAGGTTCAGCAGATGGACAATGCAAACCCAAACGCTCACTTCACTCAGCTCTTAATGCCTCCCCCACCGCCAAGCAGGTTTTCTCTCTCATTTGTTGTACATATTGCCAACACTTGCCTGCAAGCCTTCTCCTCTCTCACTTGATCTGGAGACCTGATCCTGGGAGTAAAGCTGTGAGTTAAACTCCTATTGATTAGAATGGCTGAAAGTGTTTTTGTGGCTGGGAACTGACCGAGGTCTTGGGGAGTTCAATTCCTCAAGACAGAGCTGTGGTACACTGCCTGACTTACTGCTAATGGCAAATTTTCTTCGTTACTGATGACTCTGAATTCTAATGGCTGTTGTTACAGGCAGTCTCTGTTTATAGTTCACTTGAAAGTGCTCAGAGGTGAACCTAACCCTATTTCTATTCAGGAATTTTCCTGACATGAACTATAACTACAAAGACCTCCAGTGTGCTATACAGAAGTGATGTATTTGTGCTTTGAATCTCTCCAATCGGTTATGGTAGTGTAATACTTCTGTCTTCAAATTTGCCACAGTAGAAAGCAATTTGCCCCTAAATATGCATATTTATGTTCATATAATTGTTTATTTATACTCCAAATAAAACTGAAGTGGATGATGGCAATAATTATGTTACTGTTCCCAATCTCCCATTCATCAAATCAGTTTCTGAATTCTCAAAAGTGGTTTTCAACTGAGATTTACTTTATGCTTCCTACTGAATTATTTCAATTGAAAAAGGACTTTCTGACCCATTCTCACTTCCTGTTTGAAGGCCTGGATAGCGACAGCAGTATGTTAGCAAGTTGTCAACCTGCCCAGATGGTGAGCATCCAAAAATGCTGAAAGAGCTTCAGAATAAACAGGCTGATCTGCTAAGAATACACAGTCCTTCATTAAAAACCATTTATGTGCAAAAGAACTGGAAGTAACAAATATCATGTCTATTTTTACAATAAAGTTCATGGGATAACCAGTAGAGTTTCAGATCAGTAAGAACCACACTTACCTGAATTAGAAATGAAAATGGAAGTGTAAAATTTCCAGAGAAATTGGGTAACTAAGCATGTGGGACAGGCTGACTAGTGAAGCTCAGGGCCAGAAATGCAGAATATTATACACAGGAAAGAAATGTTCACGAAGTTTAAAATTAGCAGTAAAGAAAGTCAATTTGACATTGTTCTGAACAACTCAGCAAGACACTGATCTCAATATACGGCTACTAATGTTACCACATGTGCAGGGTAATAGAATACAATACTCCATGTAAATCAGTGCTGTTGCCTTATCTGAGATACTGCATGCAATACTAGTGTAGCCACCTCAAAAAACACACTTGCAGTGATTATGGACCCAGAGAGATGCAGAAAAACTCTATGAAATTGTGGAACAAGATGGCACCTTGCACAATCAAACGCCAAGCCATAAACCAAAATGCCTTCCCCCCCAATTAAAATGTGGCATTCATTGTAATAAGCAGTTGAGGACAATAACATAGCATTCACAAAGTCAAACATGGACAAGTTACATAAAAATCTGAATTCTATTTTTTAGTACTGAACATAATTGCTATTTATTAGGGAAGAGGAAGTCCTTTGCACTTCTCTCAGAAGCATCTGGCTGTAGCCATTTTGGATGAAAAGCCAAGCAGCTGGGTAATGAATGTGCTCCAGCGTGGCATTTCCTATTTTCAGTTTTTGAGGCACACTGTTCAACTTAGGTGCTGAGGTCCACAAAACAAAATACATAAGATGTACATATGAATTATCTGTTCAGAAGCACTCTCGATACTGAGAACACAAACACTGAAAAAGTCTGGAAGATACCAGCAACATAATTCCTTGATATTATGTCAACAATTTAAAAGAATTGGCAAACTACTTGCCAGCATTTGAGAATGCAATTACACAACTTGGGTCGGCTTCAGCTATTTTAGTCATGACAGAAGTAGACTCCCATGGGAAGGACAGAACTCAGCCTTTTTATGAGCTAATTATTAAGATTTTAGAGCTGTAGGAATATTAGTTGCAAAGTACCTTGTGATGAAGGTGTGATGAGGTATGGTATTGTCCTGTGAGGGAATAAGTTCTAAACCACAGGAACAGATTTTTGAATTTTGAATGGACGGACAACCAGCCAACCCCAATGTCATAATTTCCCAATACATAACTGTGAAATTTGAATCCCCTATCCTGCTCTCTTTTGTCCCCCATATACAATAACATGATGATACTGGCCATTCAAGAAAATTACCAGTAAATATGTTTAGACTCTAGAGTGTGAAACAAAGAAAGAAAAATTATAAATCTGAAACAGTAGGTTTAATTGCACATGTGAATATCTAAATTTTCCGATACATAGATTATTACTGAAAAGAGAACATCCTTTTAATGTTTACACATGAAGGCATTAGGTATCTCGATTATAGACTGTAAACACACAAAACCCCACTGCTTTTAAATAATTCATATGCACTGGCATTAGTCCGGTCTTAAATCCTACCTAACTTTTCCTTAGCATTCTTTAAGACAACAATAACTCCTTCAAACTAAACTCACTTCAAGGCCAAGATTAAGGAAAAAATATCTGGTACAGCAGCTGCTAGGAAAGTTCTGCCTTTTATACAGGGTTCTGGAGTACATCAAACTGCAACAGCAGCACGATAATCATATTTTGTTAGCTTGAACCAAATTGGAAATGAATGCTTGTTCCAGAATTACAACTCACTTCAGAATTTTTGTAAAATTATTTTGAGAGTGGTGACAATATCAGAGGATTTAAGAAGAAGAAAAAAGAAGATCATTCCAACAGCTTCTCAAAAAGTCCTATTACTGTGACTGTGGTCAAAAAGTTCCATAAATGTAACTAAGTACAATTGCCAAACGATCAGTTAATTCAATTATATGAACTGTGAAACGTACCTAGTAAGACTATTACACAGAAAAATATGCTGGAGCAATATCACTGTGTACAACCAGAGCTCCCTTAAGCCAGTAACTGGCAAAGGTGTTTCCTTCTCTGAGAGTACCTTGTAGCCCTCCCTGTGCTTGTGCAAGGAGCAGCAGCCTAGAAGCTGTCCTTGGAAGAATGGAACACGCTCCATGTATGCCTCAACAGTGACAATTTCCTGGAAGTACGGCCACAGGCCCAGAGGCATTCCTCCCAGTGACAAGGACAACTCAGCAAGGTCTGGAGGGCACCAGCCCTTGCATGTTGAACATTCCAAGTTCTGCTGGTATTTCAGAGGGAGTGATCAGCTCGTGTGTGTCGTCGTGTGTCATCGAGCCCCAGCTCACTCAGTGTCCACTTGCTGGGGAGCCAGGAACAGATTGCAGAGATCAGCACACTCTGCAAAAGCTTGGTCAGCCCATTCCTCAGGGGATGCCACTCTGGCACTGTTCACAGAATCTAAGCTAGCTGAGGTTACAAGGATAAAAATAACTATTTGGAGTTAGACCTGAGTTCATGTGCTCCAATGTCCTGCCTACTTGGCCAGAGGTGATGCTTATAAAAATCCCCAAGAGTATGGGAATTACAGCACAGTGATTTCCCAGGATACCCTCTCAGCCTCTAGCAAGGAAGGAAAAGAAACCATGGTTCTTGCCTTAAGGAGATACTCCTGTGGACAACAAAATGCCTGGAATAGGTACATCCCACAGGCTTGGGAGCAGCAGGGTTTTCGCTGTAATGAGCTGCACTCCTGCATTGCGGCTCCTGGAGGTAAAGAAGCAGCACTGACTCAGTTAAAAAATGATGCAAGAAAAAAGAACTCACTTATGTCCATGACAAAGAGAAAGGGTTTTAAAATTTGTGTTGCAAGATTGTCTTTCCATAACAGCCGAAACCGCACTTCAGCTCACTCCCCTTGGAACACACCAGTACAAGCAGACTGAGAGGAGTACGCACTGCACCGGCTTGTTGGAGCAAGGTGAGAGGTGCACAGGCTGAATCATGCTCGTGTTTTATATGTTTATCACGTGTCTATACATAAACACAGAACAGAAATATGTTTAATATACATAATATATGGGTAAGGGGGCCGGCTCGCTGGCGTGGAGCCGCTTGCCGTGGAATGCGAGTGCTCAGTGGGCCATTTTTGGTAAGCAGAACTGGCGCTGCGGGATGAACCGAACACCGGTTTAAGGTGCCCGATGCCGACGCTCATCAGAGCCCAGAAAAGGTGTTGGTTGATCTAGACAGCAGGATGATGGCCATGGAAGTCGGAATCCGCTAAGGAGTTTGGGGCGTAGGGCTGATGGTCCTGTGGGTCTCTCCTGGCTCGAAGTGGACTGTGAGCCTGTGAGGGATCTAGGTTTATGTTTACTACTCTGGGGTGTGCGTGCGGTCTCTGTACGGGAGTTAGATCGTGAGTTGGACTAGATGATCCTTGTGGGTCCCTTCCAACTCATAGTATTCTGTGATTCTGTGATTCTGTAATATATCGTTCACATACATATAAAACCATAAATGTATGATAGAGTCCTAATAAGGTCACACTGATTCATCATCTGTGACAAGGTTGTGAACACTGAATGTAATTTTTTTTCAGGGGAAAAGTGGAAGCTAAGGAACAATAACATCCTTCAAGTAAGGCATGTAAACAAGTGCTTAATAATTCCTAGGAGCTGCAAGTAAGGAAGTTTCCCCCTTGTGCCCTGCAGAGCAGCCCCAGGCAGACAGCCTACAGAACAGGAAACATACAGTGCAAGTGCCAACAATTGCAGTGGATTGGAATACGTAGTTCTCTCCCTTTCCACATTCAGTCATTTCTACTGCTGTAAAAAGTCACTTAAAGTGACACTGAAAGAATATAATTGAAGAAATTATCCTCTTTTAACAGCCACAAAGGCCATTATAGAACAGAACAAAACCAGACAAGCAAAAATGGCAACTTTGAGCAATTCCCACTTTCCTCCACTCCTCCTGGGGATCTCTGACACTCAATGGCACTCAAAGCTGTACTTCTGCTGTCTGATTTTTGTACTGTATTGCCTGCCACAAAAGAAATCTCTGAAAAGTCATCACAAACTTCAAAGTTACATAATTTTTTATTTTTCTCTTCTCTCCACAGTGCTATCATGAAGAAGGAAGAAGATATTTCCCCTCATCTGCTGCTAATTCTTTAACAGTAACATAGAAAGAGCAGGATTTTCATTATTACATTATTTCTGTTCAAGCATGCTGCAGAATAGTAATTGATAACCTGCTGCCTACTCCTATTTTCTCTGTCTGTGGTTCAAAGAATATCTGCCCTTCCCTCTTCCAAGCCCTTTGGCTTTCTTAGGTGCATTGAACAGATTCACAGATTATTCTGAGTTGGAAGGGACCCACAAGGATCATCGAGTCCAACTCTTAAACAGCACCACTGGCGAGAATTGAACCCTGGTCTCCTGCATGACAGGCCCAAACACTCACCACTGTACTTAAGAGGCTTTTATAATATTCTCAGCTATTCATTCCTAAGTGGCAATTTGCACTAAATTACAGGGCAAATTCTTAGGTGACAGTGTTAAGAGTTGGACTCAATGATCCTTGTGGGTCCCTTCCAACTCAGAATATTCTGTGTGTGATTCTGTGTGTGTGATTTCCAAGAACCTCTCCAAGGAAGAGGTGCAGAAAAAGAGTTATCAAAACTGATAAACAGATGCAGAAAAACAGAAAAAAGTTACCAAAATTACAAAACAATTTTTTGAAATATCCAGAAATTGGGATGGATTTGGAAAAGAATTTTAAATGAAAAATACATCAGAAGCTTGTACTGAAACATTAAATGTAGATCTTTCAAAATAAATAATTTTATTTTGGGAACATATATTGTCAATATCTTTCTGCATATCAGGCGAAGCTCATACCCAGGGCAGTGCATACTTAAATTCTACATATGCTCATTTCTTCTCTTTCATAAATTAAATGCCACCAATGTTTGACAGGTTTTTTTCTAGATTCTTTGTTCATTTTCTCTTATTTTCTGGGGTTTTTTCACTCTGCATCTCTGTACACACTGTCTGACCTTACTCTTTAAAAGTAACAAATTATTTGAAAGGAACAAAGCTTTAGTTAGTTTTTAAGGAGTCTCATAATGTTCTGCATTCCCAGAAATATTACTGACACCTCAGGAAATGCAGTAAGGGAAATGGAACATGCCAAGGTTGTGAGCTCTTCATTGCTTAAATGGCCCCAATGAACAACTGAAAGGAGAGTTATAGGGATTACTGTGTTCCAGTGAATCCATGTTCCTCTAGCATTTTTTTTAAAAAAAGGACTTTCCAGGAAATTTTTTACATACTTTGAGTACTCAGATACCTTCAACCCACCAAATGAGACAATATGTCTGAATAAAACACCACCCACAATTCTTTTGCCAGAAATTAGCCTATCTCAAATTCAGAGGTTCACATTTGTTGCAATATATAGTCTCCTAAAGAAGCAGAAGTAACAGCCTTGCTTATGTTTAATCAAGCACTGCTAGTTTGAGACGTAGGAATTCTGTTCATTGCCTTCACCGTGTCAGAGTATAAACTAAGTACATAGACATGGATGTGTGTGCACCTGAGATGCACTTGAGTTACACCTGAACTAATTGTGTGTAAATATACATTAACTGTTAGAAACTCCATTCCCTGAGATGAGCATGGTACACTCGTTACATGGTAACAACAACTCATGAAATTTCACCAGAGTAAGAGAGTAAGTGCTGCTGCTTCCTCAGGGTACCAGGGCAAACACCCCAATGCCACCTGCCCACACCGTGCTTTACAAAACTTAAGTGTTTGGCCAGTGGCAAATACAAATGAGCAACAAAACCAGGACTACTGTTCATTTTCTTGTCTAACAGTGAGGTACAAAAGTTCACTCTATTGGCTTGCTCAGATGTTTATCTTCAGTGGAAGTAAAATTAGAGAGAAAAAAAAGAGAAGGAATTAGACAGACTTTTTATTAAGAGATTAAGTTTTTTTTCCTGAAATATATTGGAATAGCAGCCTTTTCCACAAGCTTAGAGAGAACAAAAAAATTACATAATTTTTAAGATTTAAGGATCACCATCTAAACTTGCATAAGCTCTCCAGAAGTTTATGTGAAATACAAGAAAGAAAACACTAAGCTAACAGTGTTCAGCGCACATGGAAAATTATTTTTAATTCTGAAAACCACTGATTCTTTTGTTATTCCTAAAAAATGTTCTTATCTCAATATTTCCAGTTTCCTGAAGAGCAACTGCCAATAGTGCAATCTGAAAAATGCAGTTAAAAAGAGCCCCAGGATATCATCATTATACTGACCATAATTGCAGGGTTCCTTCTTATTACAATGATCCACCCCATCTCCTGTTTTATAGCACTATTCAGTATAACCACCAACTCAGGAAGAAGAAAATGGTGATATTCTGAATATACTGTGGAACAAGATTAAACATTTGTGTAACAGTCCTAGATATACATGTGGAAACAATTTGTGGTGACGGCAAAACTGAGAATCATTCACTATTCACCTTAAGAGGGGAGCTGAAAAATACAGGTCTCTTCTTACATGTAAGACGGACATCAAACTCACTGAGACAGGCACTGGAAATTTGATGGAGCGGCAGGAGCTCATATGAACCACATTTTCACTCAGTTGTGAGACTACATTCATTCGTTTTACACAAAACTTTTTTTTTGGGGGGGGGTGGTTTACTGTGAGGGCGATTGAACTCAGGAGCATGCTGCCCAGGGAGCTGGTGCAGTCTTCATCCTTGGAGATATTCAAATCCCCAAGAGGCAGAGTCTTGAACTCTAGCTGACCCTGCTTTTAGCAGAGGGGGTTCGACTAGATGACCTTTCAAGGCACCAGATGTGACTATCAACCTCAGCTATGCTGATTCCCAAACAACTCTGGGCTGGCCAGAAGTTTGAATGAATTACCAGGACAATGAAACTCCTTGGTGCTGCAGTAATAATCTGTTTTATGGTACTAAGGTGCAGAGGTAAATGGTTATTACAATGCACTTAAAAGTTGGATCCATTTCAGAAGCTGATAAAGTAATTCTTATCTATTTTCTGTTAAACCTTTTCAGAAGGAAATGACAAAATGCAAGTTTATTATTTATTGTGTTACTTCCTTTGCATTAGCCTATACATACTTTAAACAAATTTATTGCTAGACAAATTAAATCCCAAATGAAGATCTTTAAAGTGGTTTCACAGAATTAGCATCCTTACAGAATAAAAGCTACCAACATGGACTGCTGTTTTGATTTAAATCTTCTACTTTTATAGCTTAAGCAGTACATAACTGTGCTGACACAGCTATGTTCAAATAAGACTGGAATAGATGTCACCAGGGCGTTCCATGTACAGTAGCAGGAATCCAGCCCGCAGTCTTTTCCTCTGGAGCTCTGCAAAGCCCTTGGGGCTTCCTCAGGTGAGGTGAATAAGGGCTAGGTCAGTTCCAGTACTCCCTCAGTTCATATTATTTAGTTCTCATAAACCTCCAAGAGCATCAGTGTTTCAAAAAGCTTATTAGGATATCTCAGCAGTGGATAAAAGAAATACATAATCACAGAATCACAGAATACCATGAGTTGGAAGGGACCCACAAGGATGATCTAGTCCAACTCACCAGCTAATGCCCGTACAGAGACTGAATGCACACCCCAGAGTGGTGAACATAAACCTAGTTCCCGCACAGGCT
>WEKX01011110.1:187271-211842 GCA_013390025.1 Pitta sordida
TACACAACATCCACAGCCTTTTTGTCATGAACCAGTTGAGTCACCGGATCATAAAAGGAGATCAGGTTGGTCAGGCAAGATCTGCCTTTCTGAAATCCATGCTGACTAGTTCTAATGTCATGGCTGTTTTGTAGTTGCTGCATAATAGCACACAAGACCATCCGTTCCGTGACTTTGCACGGGACTGAGGTCAGACTGACAGGTCTGTAATTGCTCGGATCATCTTTCCTGCCCTTTTGTGGATGGGTGTCACATTAGCCATTTTCCAGTCTTGTGGTACATCACCAGTAAGCCAGGACTGTTGGTAAATTATGGAGAGTGGCTTGGCGAGTTCATCTGCTAATTCTTTCATCACCCTCGGATGGATCCCATCTGGTCCCATGAGGGTCCAAGCCACTTAGCAAGTCTCTGACTACCTCCTCTTGGATTACAAGGGGGTTGTACTGCACCCCAACTCCTTCCATCAGCCTGATGTGATAGTGGATAAAGTTCTTATAATCTGAGAGAAAACTCCCATGGTTCTCCAGAAAACTTACTTAATTGCTTTGTCATTTGTGCCTTTTAAAGTTTCTGAAAAGCCACTGTGAGGAGTCAGAGACAGCACTTGCAGGCAGGGAGATGGAAACAGAAGACTGAAGGGTCCCTTACCAGGCACACAGACCCAGGGCACTGACTCACTACAGTACTTTAAAGTGCCTGTCAGGTCTATATCTCAACCTACAGTGAGGTACTGGCTGTTTGTTCGAATGACAAAAACTGTCTGTTTAAATTCTGGATGAGGATGATAATATTCTTGCTTTGAAAAGAGTAACCCAAGAAAGCGCCCTGCGTGTAGAGTGGTGACTATGCAGGGGTTATCTCACTTCCTGCACTTATGATACATATTATGGAAGTGAAATAAATGCCCTTCAAGCTGGTGCAGTAGTTTAACTTTCAATTAGCAAACTGCCCAAGTTTACTATATTTTTTCCTTGTGGACTTTGCACTCGGGGAAGGTACTATAGGAGGTCCCTATGGCTGTACTGTGGCAAGCTGGTGATGTGCTGGAGAAAGAACAGCCAGTTCTAGGTACAGTATTACACAGACAATCTGTATTTGAAAGGTCTGCATGAAACACTGACCTGTCACATTTATGCAGCTACTTAATTTTCCAATCTGGGGCAGCATGACTGCAAATTACATTTGCCTGCTGGTAAATTTGGGCAGCTGCAATTACTCTGTTGCCGTGCTCAGAGAAGAGGGCTGTACTTTAAAAGAGCTTGGAAGCTCTCAAGCTGAGACAAGCCTGGCAGTTTGACTAGGAGCAAAGAGAACACTTTATGTATCTTGGCATACACAAACACTGCCCTTGGATGTTCCCTTTCAAAGCCAGATATGAAGGGGTATGGAGGAGGTTGCTGCAGTCCCTTTGAAACTCTCTACTTGGCACCTAAAAAATTTACTTTGGCTTTCATAGTGGCAGTATTATAAAATAAATATATCATGTGCATATTTTAACAATGTTTATAGACAAACAGCCAGAAATGGTAAGAACTTACTAAATTTTGTTCTGTGTGGGTACTGTGGACTATGTTTTGGCTCTGGTTTTCTTCATGGAAGACTCAAGTTAGCCAGCTGCTTTTGCTGTTGCAGACGTAACTCACCCAGTGACTGTGAAAATAGGCCACGAAAAGCTGTGTGGGTGCACTCTGCCAGTCTGCTTCACCCTCGCTGGCCAGGGAATGTGCCAGGTCTACCTTTGAGACCTACAGGATCACTCCCCCAGGATGGTGCTGGGAAACAGAATCTCCACCACTCTTTGAGCAAACCTCACTGAACAAGGCCAGCTCTAACTTCACCTTGGCCATTCATGCAGCACCGACCTGTAAAAGCTGCCTTGGAGTACAGAGAAGACCGAGTTTCTTGGAAAAGCAGCAGGCCTTATTTGCATTTGCCTCCAAATTAAACCAAATTCTGAGGAATAGGGAAGTGCATGTGGAAGGAGTAAATTCTTAATTAAGAGTGTCTGTTTGGAAAATTTTGCTGCCCTGCTTGTCCCCTTTGTGGGACAAACAGCTGCCATTGCATCTCCAGAGGAAAGATTTAATAACACTTTCAATATAGACTTTGTAGAGGGCTATGCTGATTGGAGCTTCCATGAAAGTAATTTATAACTAGCGCAGCATATATTTACCCATTTTCTTCGTTTATAGCAATAGATCAGATAATGAAAATATGTATTTATAAATTATTCAGATTTCAACACAACCTTATTAATTGATTTCTCTGTTAATACTTGATACAGCACATCTAATTTTTAGCGAAGAATAATTTGTGAAATAATTCTGGTCATATCATATTAATCAAATGCTAGCTCCAAGATAATGAAGTACTTATGGTCTTTGATGAGTTAGTGAGGACTATAATATGTGCTAAATCAGAGACAAGGAAAGCTTGAAATAGCTTTTATGAAGTAGCTTGAGGGAAAACTTAAAATAGTTTGTGTGAAATAGCTCGCATTTACAATTTAGTATTCCTTTTGCTAAACCTATGTATGTACACATTACATTTCCCCTTAAGAATCACATTAATTTATTCAGCTAAGAGATTAGTGTAAACATAAATCTCTTCCTTGAATAGAAATTTAATTATTGAAAACAGCTAGACTTGCTCAAAAGAGAACTATTTCAGCATTTGAAATTTATTGCTCCTTTCACTCTGTACTTTTCAATGGGTAAGGAAAAAGGGCTACATTTCTTTCGACCCTTTCCGATTCCCCAGCCCAAAGACATAGGGCGGCATTATTTCCTTAAGGCAAATACACCACGGGAAGGCGGTTAAATGATTTCTGTATCCTCCGGACTGAACGGCCCGCCAGGTTCCCATCTCCATCCAGACCCGGGAGTGAAGCCGGTGCAGCAGCAGCTCGTCCAAGGAACGAGGCAAGGAACTGAAGGACCTGCCGGGAGGTCCCCCGGGATGACACTGTGACACCCGGACAGGCTGTGGCAGATCGGTGCCGCCGGTGCTGACAAACCCGCACGGCTGACGGGCGCACGCCCTGAGGGGTCACCGCCGTGTGCAGGAGCAGCGACACACTTTCATTTCCTGCGCGCAGAAGACGCAACAACGCCCCTAAAACAACTTCGCGTCGCCGTTTCCCCGTGTTTCACCTCCCCAGCGAGGTCGGAGCTCCCCCTCCCGAGGCACCGCAGCCTCGCTCCTCCCGGCACGGCTCCCGCTGCCCGCCGCCTCCCGCCCCGGGAGGAGCGCCCGGTGCCGCCGGGCTGCCACGCAGNTGGTGCCCGCCGGGTTACCGGAGAGCGTGTCCGCCCTCGGCCTCTTCTTCCCGCTCCTCTTTCCCGGGCAAGACTGCTCCGGTAGGGAAGTCCTGGGAGCGGTGTCCCCCGGGAGCGGGCGGCTCCTCTGTCGCCTCCGAGTGCGCCTCGGGAGCGATTATCCCTCGGGAAACAGTATTTCCTGTTGTCAGTATAGAGGGACTTGACACTTTGGGGTAAGCCGGGGTATCTTCTTGGCAGTGTGAACTTCTGGCACTGTAAAGACGTCTGAGCGGGGACGTAACTACAGGTCCACGTAATTGTGGCTGTGACTTCACGGGCACTTCTTACCATGCGCTAGTGTGAGAGGAGTCTTTGTTTTGTTTTAATCCGTGCTTCACTTCTTGGTCACTTTCAGTTGTTAAAAGCCGCAAACTTACTGTGAAATACCCAACATGTGTTTGCAAGTTTAATGAGGAGTCCTTTTAAAACATAAATGCCGTCTTAACTCCTTAAGTTGTTATCTGATATACTGAAGTATGTGTAGTTTTTAAACATTGTCACTGAAGATGTGTTTGTCATTAAATTGACTGTAGTCGACCTTTCTGGAGATAATAGATTAATTTTATCAATGTGCTGTGGAGCTGTTAGGAGAGTGTGCTTCATCAGTGAAGTTCATGTTGGTATCATACTGAGGCAAAGCTTGAAGGGGGGGAACACACACCCCCCCTCCCCGGTGTTTAAACTTCTGAGAAACTTGCATTAACTCACCAAAAAGAGTACTTTGTTTTTGGTTAGTCTATCTGGCAAAATTGTCGACTAAGTCTATGACTGAATGTTATGAATCACCCTGTGATCTTGTTTGCATGACCATGATTAGTTCATACGCAGGCTGTTGTGCTCCTGGCGCTTCACAGAAGTCTGTCTGTGGGAGAGCTGTTCTGCTTTTTGTCATGTGAAGAACAGATCACACTCTTCTACCTTTCCTAAAGGTCTGGAAGAATCATGTCCACAGCCAGAACTCTTCGGCCTCTGCTACTGTTCTTGAGATGGATGTATGTGAGAAGTGTGATTTTCTTCACTGTACTCATTTTGCAAGTATAAAACTGTTTGAAACAAAGCATGACATTGAAACACAAGGAGAATTTACACATAAACCAGTGTGCAGTGGGAGGCATTTGCCCAGGACTTAAAACAGGAGAGGAAAATTGTTTGAAAGCTTTATATATGGAGGTGGCCAGGGAATAAAATTGGAAAACCAAATCTGAAGCTGCTCAAAAAAGAGGACTGGGGTATTTCTTGGAACATTTTATTTCGAGGCTGCTGCAGTCTTAAAAAGCACAAGTGCTTGAGTATTTTGATGTCTTTGGGCTAGTATTTAGCGTCTTAATATTTTGTGGGGTGGGAATGTTATCTTAACCTAGCTTCTTACAACTTACTTTGAAATAAGTTCTCTTCAGAACTGCAGTTCTTGTTTTTGGTTTTTATTTTTTAAAGGAAATAGAATACTTTCTCGTTGTACTGAGTACATGCCTTGGCAATGCGAGATGTTGATGGTCAAAATTCTAATATTAAAACATTCTGTCTGTGATAGGCTTAGTATATCGGGTAGCTTACAGAAATTAGTTCCTTCGAGTTTTTCTTTGTTCCTCCCAGTCTGAAGTATGAGATCCTTTCAGCATATTTTGCTTTAATTTGATTGGTTTTCCACTTCAGCTCTTCCATTATTAAGATTGGCTTTGTTCTGTAGTAGTCAAATAAGATATCACGCCTGAAATAAGTGTTAATAGTTCTGTTTGTGCTGCGTTCATCCGTAAATCATCGTGGGTTTGGATTTCCCATTTCAGTTATAGGCCAGTCTGATTCCTCTTTCCTTAATGTTAGAGATGTTGTTGATTTTGTAGTTCTATTGTGGGACTATGTGGATTAGTACGTTACATAATTCATGAATGTTTTTTAAATCCACTGTTTCATCGTTGGTAGATATCCCGGTCCAGTGTTGGTCGGTGGTAGTTTTCGTAGTCACTTTTATGTAAGTGGCTGTTGCGAAATAGAAATATTTCAAGTAGAAGCTGTAACTCCCTTTCAGCTGCAGTGTGGCAGGATTCCTAGAGAAGCAGGCCTTTTGCCTGCTTGATTTTGGTTGCTATTGTAAAGCCCATGTCTCTAGAACTGTGTCAGCCTGCAGTCTTAGCTCTTAGGTAGGTACAGTTTGTCAGCCTTGAGTGCTGATCTCAAGGAGGATCAAAATGGTTTGGGACAAGTTGCGTTAATTTTATTAAAAACCAAAAAGACCACACACCCAAAACAAGCAAAAAACCCCTCTCAAACCCATATTTAGTTGCTAAGCAACTCTCAGTAGTACCCTGCTGATTAAGCTTTAGAGGATCCATAAGGCCATCAGGCTGCCACGTTAATGTGAGATGAGGCACCCTTTTATTGAAACACTGCCTCTGGGACCTGGAGTTCTTCTGTCTTTAGAGAGTGTAGAGGAAAATGTAACTCCCGATGTTTTTTTCAGATAGAGTGAGGTTAATATCCCACTCAAATTTTTACATGGGTTCTCTCTTCCGTGGTGTTCACCTCTAGGTTCAGTAGAAAGACCATTCCTTTTATGCAACAAAGTAATTAACGAAAAGGATGATTTCTTTGGAGATGACATTGAGGTCAGCAGCAGCAGATCTCCTTCTGTTTGTATGTTTGTTTGGTTTTTTCTTTAATAGTTGATGGTGGACAAAATGAGTGGAACAAGGGAGAGTGTGTTGCTGCAGAGAGCCTGAGGCAATGGGGAGACTTTAATAGTAACACTAGGCTTGGGAAACTGTTTTGGGAAGGGGAAGTTTACTTGATACGGACAAGCTACAGTCTTCAAGGAACTATGATAGACATGAGGCCTATGATGTTTTAATGTTTAAAAATGTGTATATAATGCCTATATGAAAAAAAAAATTGAATTCTTACAGCAAGATAAGAAAGTCATATGAAAATTTTGTATGTCTAGGTCAAATTTAGAGTGAATTAGCTGCAAAATAAACACGAGGTATAACAAAAGTGATATTCTGTACACAGATTGTATATGTATATGTATACAGTCAGGTCTCCTATACCATGGTACCGCAGGTCTTGCCCCCTACCCGCAAAGCCCTCTGTCCACGTAGAATGGCAGCTCATTAATATGCAAATTTGCCCCACACCCTCACACAGCCCTCTGGGGCTCCAGCTGTGTATCGCTGCTTGTATCAGTGTCTCCCAGTGCCCGCAGCCACCCCACGCTGGGAAAAACCCCTTTTCTGCCCAGCCGGGGACACAGGTGTGGGGAGCTGCCTGCGCCACTGTCCCAGTGGCCCTGAGGGGAGTGAGAGGGGAGCCGCTGCGGCCCCAAGGGGAGTGGAGGGAGCTGGCGTGGCCCCGAGCAGAGCCGAAGGGAATGTGGGGGCGAGCGTGGAGCAGAGGGGCAGAGCAGGGACAGTGCGGCTCACCACAGGCAGAGCAGTGCTGCTGTGGTCCATGTAGCACGGCGTGTGGGTTGATTTGAATATCCATAACTGCCTAATTTGAATATTCATGCATGTCAGGTCACCCACGTGCAGTCCCGAAATGGGCCTCCTTAATCGCTGAAAAATCACACCGCTAAGATGTGAAGCCGCAGTATGGGGAGCGTAAAGTGGAAGAGGGCTGACTGTATATTTGTGAGAAAGGAAATCACATTCTTTCTTGCGAACCTTAGTTAACTAAGATTGATAAGCAGATGATTTCCAAGGTAATAAGTTACAGAATCTGAACATGGATCATTTTGTAGTCAGTTCTATTTACTGGTCCTTGGAGAGAATCATGACTAGTCCCTCCGCTACATCACGCATACTAGTCTGATACCTACAAGAACCAAAGCCTACCAACTTGTGTAGAACTGTGAAAACTTTGGTATCCTAAGTGTTAGGAGTTCATGTCTTATCCCCTGCTTTACGAAAAACAGGAGACCCATGGTGGTCAGTGAAAAGTATTTTTGACATAGGTGTGGTAAACACATGTAACATTTGCGTTTGTTTCTTTGGTTCCTCTGTCCTCTACCAGAAGAATCATTGCATATGTGTGGAGCAGTATACAGACTGGAAGAGTTTTCTAATAGATTCCTATTAACTGTATTTTATCTGTTGCAGGAACAAAGAAGAAAGCTGCCTGTCCAGGACTTGGTCTGTTCTATACCGTACTGTCTGCCTTCCTTTTCTCAGTGGCCTCTTTATTTCTTAAAAAAATAGAAGATGTGCATTCAGTGGAAGTGAGTGCATTTCGATGTGTTTTCCAAATGGCATTTGTTCTTCCTGGTTTAATATACTACAAGTAAGTGTAGCAAATGTTTGAAGTTATTTCTTAAAAATAGGTGTAGGATTGTCACTTAAATCAGATTGCAATATTATTTTAATTTGGGCTTCAATTGCATAGCTACATTGTTTTGGATTAATTGATTGTTTCTCAATATGATTCAGAAAACTAAAAATCTTTGACTGCCTGAATTGTAGAGGTTTCTACAAGGATTATTTTATCAAATGCTTTGATCTTCCATGAAGTGGTGATCTTAAAAAATTATAAGGTAATTTGTAGATACTCAGGTTATTTTGCAAGTAACAAATTAATATCTAGAAGAACAAGTTCTGAACTCTGAATATGATTGAAGTTCATGATGGAAATAAGTTGTTCTGTGATCAGACAGTTAGAAATATTTTGATAAATCATCTAGAAAGATGTGTACCGTGCGTGTGTATATTTAAATGTGTTTGGATGTTAGTCATGAAATAAGCAAGCCAATGACAATAATGTGACATTTCTGTTTTTCAGAACAGGGTTTTTGGGACCAAAAGGTAAAAGAATTTTTCTTTTCTTCCGAGGATTCCTTGGCTCTACTGCAATGGTTCTTCTCTACTATGCCTACCAAGTCATGCCCCTAGCTGATGCCACTGTTATAACTTTTAGCAGTCCTGTTTTTACCTCATTGCTAGCATGGATCTTTCTCAAAGAGAAATACAGTATTTGGGATCTTCTGTTTACCCTCTTTGCAATCGCTGGAGTGATTCTTATTGCTAGACCACCATTTCTGTTTGGATCATATGTTACGGGGATTGAAGGAAGCTACACAGATCACCTTAAAGGAACTATTGCAGCGATTACAAGTGCAATATCTGCAGCTTCAACTTTTGTTATACTGAGGAAGGTGGGAAAATCTGTGCATTATTTTTTGTCAATTTGGTATTATGCGGTAATTGGTTTAATTGGGTGTGTTATAGCATTGTTTGTTTTGAATGAATGGAGTTTACCACATTGTGGTAAAGACAGGGTTCTTCTTATATTAATAGGCTTGTTAGGGTTAGGGGGTCAGATATTTCTCACAAAAGCATTACAGATAGAGAAAGCTGGACCTGTATCCATAATGAGAACAATGGATGTGGTGTTTGCTTTTATTTTACAAATTCTTTTTCTCAATCATCTGCCAACTTGGTGGACAGTGGGTGGCACCCTTTGTGTAGTAGCCAGTAGTTCTGGAACTGCCATTCGCAAGTGGCGACAAAGCGTGAGAAAAGCTAAACAGAGTGAAATCTAGGAGTATAGACACTAACTCATTACACAAACAAGCAACCTTGAAATATGTATACACAATATTTATTTTTATTTATTTTAAATATCCCATTTACCAAATTGTAGTACCAAATTGCATCCAATAAAATAAGTTGACTTTTGTTTTTAACCAAAATTTAGGATGTTTTAGCAATTGATTAGGTATATGTTTTTCTTTCTCATTTTAGGCGTGCTAATATGTGCAGTAGAAAGATACTTAAAAGTTGTTGGTTCCTATCAGAAGTTGACAATGCTCTCAGGCCCATTGTGTGATTCTTGGGATGTCCTGCTCAGGACCAGGAGTTGGACTTGATGATCCTGATGGGTCCCTTCCAACTCTCTGTATTCTGTGATTCTATAAATATTTTCCTATAGTTCCTGACTCTCCACTTCTTAGACTTTTTCTATTCTTCAGAGCAGTGGAAATAGTCTCCCAGGCCCATTTAATACTATTTGTGCTTGATTACCAGAGGGATTGCAGTGCAAAGTTAGAGAGGAATGAAGAGTTAATAATCTTTAAACAACCAACTTTTATAGAATGGATAAACCTTGCACATTAACAAGCTTTCTAATTTATTTTTCTTTGCACAAAACAGATGCCGAATGGGGATTTATGTTTTAATTTGAATTTTAAAAGAGCAAGAGTGATTTCATCTTTCCCAGTAATATCAAGAGAAAATTAACTGGTGAAAATTATCTATCAGCTCTGCTTCCTTAAAAAAACCCTATTTTAAGCGTTTGCACTGCACCACAGATATAGTGAAAGAATCTAATCCCTTCTTTTTCTTCCCCAAGTGTGATTTTCCTGATAAACATGTCTTTAGTTGCTGCACTTTCAGTGATGAAGGACAACATTTAATTGTATACCACTTGTAAATTAACTTGTAATTTCTTGTGGTATGGAATGTGTCTCTGTAGCTGCACTTTTCTTCATTCTATGCAAAAGAATATATATTTTAGGTATTTAATATAGGTTCTTTTAATGCTGCTTATGACCCATATGTTTAGATTTTTCTGTATGAAACTTCTTTATGAGACCAAGTTTGTCTCCTTGGCCTTCATAAAGTTAGGAGCACTTACAATAAAGGTTTTTCCTACTTCCTGACAATGTACAAGAGTGCAGCATAATTGCAGTTTCGCAGAAAATGCAGGTTGGCCAAGGTCATAGAGATTCTACAGCAGAGGTGTGAGGAGAGCGTGGTGGAAGGGTGGAGCTCTGCATACACATCATGTTGAAGCATCCACACTACATCAGGCAGTGCTCGTGGGCAACTGCAGCCTCATTTCTCCAGCTGGACCTTTTAAATCTACATTTATCATTTTATCACACATCTTCTCACTTATATAGGCTCCATCTTAAGAGCAACAAATACTAAGAGAAAATACTTGTGTTATTGATCTTGGTGTCCTTCATATTTGAGGAGGATTACATTTTTAGTATTAGGAAGTAGGATTTTCCCAAATTGAGTCTTATGTACTTTTGAGTCTTGTCTTGTTAGAGTTTAGAAAAAATTTTAACTTGGATCTTTGTTTGGTCATTTGTATAATGAGATTTTGAGTTATTTATTCACTCTAGTACTAGTTTTTCTAAAGGAGTATACAGTGTTCTGTACACTTGATACATGTTGTGGTTTGTTTTGTTCAAAATCACTGACAGATAGGTGGCAGATGTTTCCTTATTTTGATTTATACATGTCTCTTCACTTGTCTTTTCCTTTGTCAATATGCTTTACTTCCTGTCAGGGCAGATCCAGGGACTTGAATCCTGAAGAACTGAAATACATGTAGTACTTTGGGATGTATCTAGATTTGAGGAGCCATCTCTGTGCAAACTTCTGTACATAAACCAGCACCCTGAATCCACATATGTTCATGGGTATGAGCAGATTCCACTTGAGTGATAGTCAGTTCCTGCTTATAGCTATCTGTTTTCTGCTTCTCCTTGTGGCTGAAGCTCAGCTACTGTTGAAGGGGTCAGGAGTAGCATGAAACTACTTTCCTATCTCTTTAAAACCTCACATAATAACAAAATTCCAGTTTGGCACCCATTTTGCTTAATACTTGAAACTGAACTGGGATCGTTTTTCTGCTGCTCAGCCGTCAGTGCCATTGAGCAATAGCTTTCAGGGGAGGGGCGGAAAACAGTCTGCATTTTTTACTGCTTCACTTCATGTTTAGTATGCATGTATTTGAATTGCCACTTATAAAGGTGTGGTTCCATAACAGTTCAGAGCGATGTAAACTAGGATTGTCAGCTAGCCCTGCTCCCTCCTGTTGGCTCAGTGCTTGTGCTTTTGTGGTTATGTGATGAGCCAGACATGGGAGCTGATCCAGCTACTTATCTTTGTGGTAGGGGTTGTTGGAAAGGGCAAAGTCAGAGGAGCCTGAACTGGACGACAATATAAAGCCATTAAGAATGGGAATTAGATAATAGTTTAAATTACAGCTGCTTTGTCAGTAGAGAATAAAAATAATGTGGGTGCTTGCATAAAATATCTTTAGCTCATGTGATTTCAATGAATCTTACTTACACATAGAGAAGAACAGGCTACTGAAGAAAGGATTGTTTTCTTGCCCTTAACACCTAAGTAAATCTAGAAAATAAGCTGATCTGAAATCAACATCCAGATATTGGCAATTTTTGTCTCAAGTTCTTGCTGAAACTCTTTTGATGTATTTCCATACCGGTAGTGCCAAAACCCCCAGGTGGCTGGGTTTGTTTTCTTTGTTCAAACCTATATGGTTTCCTTATGGCTCCATCTGCTTATTTCCTTTTGTTGCTCTTAAACCTTCCTAAATATTTAAGTTGTTGAAATAATAATCTAAACAAGATCTTATGTTGGAGAACATTGTATGTTTTGGAACATTATTTTGATCTATTTTAGATAATTGTTTAACTGGTATGAGAATGAAGGACTTGACTAGGGCTTCTCTAGTCATAAAGCATGACAAGCTAATTTCTGTAATTAGCTTTTCTAGATGATATTGGGAATGGAAGACATTTAAGCTTTAAGTTTTGCAACCACCTCAATTTTAAATTTTTTCTTCCTCAATTACAGGCTGAAAACCTAAATATTACTCATAACCCTTGAAGATAATGAAAGTGTACAAAAGTCCATGAGATTATGGAGGTTTTTTAATTGAAAATATTCCTTAAAATTTCTGTTAAGATGGTGAAACTTTTCTTCAAAGCTTAACAGTTCAAGAATCTGAAATGAAACTGGCTGAGCCTTGATTCTTTCAGATTCTGATTCTGATTGGTTTTAGCTTTTGAAGTTTTAATACAGCAAGTTTCTCAGGGTCAAAAGTTATTTTTCTGGGCTTTGAGTCAGAAATATATTAATGTTCATCATCATTAGTGTCCTGCTGTGATTTTGAGAATTTGATTAATATACTTTTCTAAAAGAAACTTCTTCCTTTGTAATATGGTAAAATATTGTTGCATTGCAATTGCTGTGCTATGAAGTTACGTTTCTCTTGAATTTTAACATTCTCATCCGATGTATTCATTGCAGTGAATTCTGAATTGAAAAAGTAATAATTATTGGTTGTTTTGCACATAAATAGAGGGTTAAAAGAGACAGTTGTTACTGATGCATCACAAGCATGGTTCTGATGTTCTTTACTATGCAAGACACTGTAATCATCTGTGGTCTTCAGTGGGACTTTATAGCCTTAAAGCCTTATGTACCCAACTCTTCTGTAGAAAGCTGATGGCTGAAAAAGCCATGTACTGTCACTGTGCAGCAGCCAGTTTCTTTCAGGTTAACTTGGTTGTCAAAGGAAGATCTAAAAGCTCTTTAAATACACCCTCACCAAGAATTTGACAAGATCATTGTGTAGACAAGGGCAGTCTGCATAATTAAAATGGATTTCCTGCATTTGTCTGACACCAGGCATGAAGTAACATCAGCTCCACAGCATTGGTAAAATAACTACGTAGTTCAATGTATCACTTTTATTCAGAAACCTGAAACTAGCCTCTCTCCCAATTCCAAAAACTGTTCCAAGATGCTGCTTCCTGTAATTGGTAATTACAAGATGGATAGTATTATCCTCGATCATCATTCAGAATAAACACTCCCACAGTATTTTCTCTTCCTTGAGCTTTTGTTCAAGCTGTCTTATTGGAAGAAGGTTTATTTCTAGGGAGGCAGCCTCTTTAGAAGTTCCTGACTTGCTAACTAACAGTAGTTAACCAGGGATAGTCTGTTCCCTAGTTCTCTAGCCATGGGAACTATGGTAGGCTCATCTGTGGCATCAGTCCCACAAGGGCAGTAGAAACGTGACCTCTGTCCCTGCTTGGATTCAGGGTCGGCAGTGCTGGCAGCAGATGAGCAACACTGGCTTCAGCAGGATATTGCAGCTACCAGCAGAATGGTTTTGCAGTCATAACTCCCTGTCCATCCAAAGAAAAGTTGTGGCTTTATACTCCTGCAAATGCAGGTGACTTCAGGGTGGAACATACATAGACTTATGTGGTGATAATGCTTCTTTATATCTGAATGAGTCATTTACTATTATGTGAGTTATTGTTTGACAGATGGGGGGTAAAAACACCCTTGACATTAATTAAAGGATTTTTACTATGTCATATATATTGTTAATTATATGTTGAATATATGTTTTGTAGAAGTTACTGGCTTTGTTACGTAGTAGTATATTTTTATAGACAATTCTTATATATTGAAATGTTACGGATATTTTCATAAGAGATTTATATTCATCATTGCTAATAAAATGATCCTGAAGAATTAATCTCTGGTTTTGCATTGATTAGTGGAACATAACTGAATGTCGTGATTGTAAAAGCTTCATGAAAGAATTGTTAATCAAACAACCCCTGTTAACCATGAACATATTCTTCAAATTCTGCTAATATTAGCATGCTGTGTCACTTTTTATGCCCTGCAACAAGCTAGAGATGAAAAGATACTCCGTCAGCTTTTGTGAGGTTTCTTGACTGGAAACACTGTGGCATGGACAGAACAGTAAAGTTAAATTTTCCTGTGTGCAAGTGACAACTTGTTTCTGTGTATTTGTTTTATTTCTGTATGTCATTATAGGAATTTAAGTCTTATCTCTCTTGTCACAAGGTGATACTTAATTCATCCTCATGCTTTCCCATTGTTTAGTGTGTCAATAATTAACTTTTCACCAGACAGAAAAAAGAAGGGGGAAAAAAATCTCATTTGTAACCCCACCATAATTGTTAAATATTGAAAAAATATGGGAGTAATGTTTTTATTATCCTTTTAAGTACTTCTTCCTACAGTGTCAGGTTTTGTAAGAGCAGAAGATAACAGAAGTGGACTTCTGAAGCTTACACTTGAGAGCCTTATGCACGTAACAAATCTTTGGTTTTGGGGTGTGACTTGACTTAATATTAGAGAGGGAAAAATAGATGGGGAATGATGAGTTCCATAGTGGAGAATTACTAACAGTGTTAGCCTGTCTATCCAGCACCTTCTTCTTTACTTTGTAGGTACAAATACTGTAGGGTTGATGCCATCTCTTTCACAGGCTCTAAAGCAAAGGAAAAGGAAAGTAATTCCAAGGGATCTTCATGGGACAGGCATATGCAAGGGAGGTTTAACTGTGAAAGGCTTTAAGGAAAGGGGAAAAATATTTTGAGGTAGATAATACTAAAATCTTCCTTCTTTACAAATGGTTAGTGACATAGCATGAGACAAGGGCTTATATCTATTACTAGATAATAAAACTCTTGAAACAAAATTCCAGAATTATGTCTATTCACTCAAAAAACCTCAACCCCCAAAACAAAACAGCAAAAGGAAAAGAGATCTAAGGATTTCAAAGGAAAAAGTATTCCAATTATTACCTGGAAAACAAATTTCACTGAAGTTGCAAAGTACTTATGAGCACTGTGAGTTATACCCTAATTGATTTGGTAAAGTGCTCTTACAGTCCTGAGCACAGGAAGTAGCACATGATCTCTCATATGCACATGAACTGTTCAAATAGGTTTCAGTTGATTCTTTTTATTCTTCAATTACCTTTTATTGAACCGAATGACATTCATACATTATCCTGTCAAGAACCGGTGAATTCTGGAAAGGATAATGAGAAACTAATTCGCCATCTAAGTTTGCATACTGAGCAAAGGGGAAAGGAGGGATTTGAGTTCTTGCCTTGCTGCAGTAGGGGATTCTGGGGTCTGTGTGACCGGTGGGCAGCGGTCCCGTGTTTCCCGGTGAGCGAGAATAAAGTTCAGCCCTCACTCTGCTCTGTGGCTGCTCTGTCGCCAGGTGGGGCTGTCTGTCTTATTTCTTAGTGCGTAAATTTAAACCCTCGTAAAAACCCAAATCCGCAGCTCTAGACAATAAAATATGCAATACAGCGTGATGTACATATTGTATTAAATTTTAATAGGAGGCCAAATACTATTGAAGCATTTAAATGACTGTACAGAATCCTACTCAGCAGACCCTTGAATAATCTTGAACTCTTCTCTCATATTTTAAACTGTATCCTCCACCCCCTCTCACAGCAAAAAATTCTGGAGGGGTACAGAAGGTATTTAGCAAAACTAGGATGAATTTGGGCTACTAGTTCTAATTTTGAACAGAAACAGGGCACGTATGCTGTCTGAGCAGTTGATCAGCAATACTGTAACTGTTGCCCTCTGTTTTTCTCCTGTTTGGCTCCGGGATTCAAAAATTCCACTCTTGATTTTTGTATTTGGGCTGGGGTGAGACCCTTGCGTAGTTCTTGAGCAGGTTCTTGGTGCAGGTGCTGGGGCAGGGAGGCCCTATACATCATCTAGTTCCTCAATCGCAGGGCCCTACTGCCAAATGCTTCCAGTGTGAGTTTCCCAGTGACTGTTGCTCTGGTTACCACAGTGCAGGGCTATGGACAGGACCAGGTGTGCAGGAAGAGCCTCTTTGGCTGGAGCAGTTGAGAAAATGAAGAGGTCATGCAAGCTTTTGAGCACGGATTGCACCGTGCTGTGCATAAAGCATGGTAGATTTGGGAAAGGTTATTCCAACTTAAGCTAAGGGAGAGAAATTTTAGAAAGCGAGGAGGAAGGAGGAGACACAAGTACTACAGTTAGCTAGAAAAAATACTTGTCAAAATATTTTCCATTGGAAGTTTGGCTGTAGGATTTTTTGCTGGTGTTAACTGGCACTGGTAAGTGCCACTGGTTGTTCTACTTAATAGGAAGTACTGGACAGTTTTGGGGAAGCTAATGTTAGAGAAGAGAAAAACATTTTTAATACTACCTGAAAAGGCTACATGGCAAATACATTTTATTTCATAAAAATAAACACAGTGCACTGTGAATCAGATACTAATATTTACTTTCCACTTTCCCATTTGTACTTTATTTTTTAGAACAAATGTTCTTTTATATTACCATAAAAACTGTTCAGTCACTATTGAGTGTTGATCAGGAAGTGAAGGAAAATGCTGATCACTTTTCAAACTAACCCTGATTGTGTTGGGGTTTTTTTCACTTTACCAGAAATATTTCATGCCAGCCAATGCCTTGTAATAGATATGTGTTTGATTTGTTCATTAAACATTATGTAATACAAGTAAGACCCTATGTTCTACTGTTTGTATTAATGTATGTAGGGAGCCCATATGAAAACACTGTTCTTTATTCTTGTCATATGACAAACCCTTTTCTTAATTAATTAAAAGGAAGAATGAGAAATAGTACAATCTGAAATCTCCTATGGGAGGGCTGCAAATAGCAAGGTAGCCTTTTCTATCCCAGAACCCTCATAAGCTCATGTGATTCATCTCCCTTTCCTGCTTAACCTGCCAGAACCATGTAGCTTATTTCCTTTGCAGCTTATTAGTTCTTGGTTTGCAATAAAGGTGGCTGATTTCAATGTATGATACTATAAGCACTTTCAGGCTGTGTTGTTTTTTCAAGGAAAGAAAGTGTGAAACATACATATATATATTAAAACAACCTGTAAACTTTACAGATTAACTACATTTTCTGCACCAATATGAGTTATAAATTTTAATGTCAATGTCTATCATAAATCATCTTGACCCAACTTTAGAGAACAGCCTCCTGCATCTGTTGTTGGAAGAGGGGAAGGAAAAGTCTGGGGGGAAAATCTTTGTTCTCTCACTGGCAAGTACTGTGTAGCAAAGCTGTCTCAATGAACTCTGTGTGATTGGGTACAGATTTAAGGAAGAGAAGGAACAGTTTGTTCTCTGCTGATTATATAAGAATACCCTTGAAAGCATGTTTCTTGCTTCAGATTACATCCTGTATCCCATGATTAACATGGAAGAAAAGAGGAAAACTAGAGTTATACTCACATTTCTGTTCCTTTCATATGCCTTTTTTGAAACCTAGAAACCTTGGGCTTGAGCTAATGGATGCTACTTTATGGTAGCCTGTAGCTTTCTAGATGTCACTTTTGATCAAGGAAGATATACTGCTTTCCTTGAGAGAAATACACTTGCCAATTTGATTCCACTTTTTAAAGTTTTCTAGAGGGCTCTGGTCTTTCCAAGTTCTGTGACACCCCCATGTATCATATTGTAGCATGTTTTTCTACTTTGCGTTCTGTCTCACTTTTTTGGATATTTAGGACTTTGTTTCAGGATCGAATGCATTTTCTACAGTCTATACTGATCAATTTTTTGTGAGAAGACAGATTTCCTCTTTCATATCACACTTCAGAGGTATGTTTTAGGTAGGTAATTGATGAAAAAGCATGATTTCATTTCTTTTGTTAAATGCTTTTAGTGCATTAAGAACTTGTAGACAGAAGTATGAAGGATTCCACTGCACTTTTTAAAATTATAGCCTAGTTCTCTTTGTCTTGAGGTAATTGGATATTTTTAGACTCCCTAATTTTTATACAGCTCATTCCATGCTTACATACACTTTTCTGCAAAGAACATGGTTACCTTCAGTTCCCCAGCTGTGCTTAGCCTGTCACAGGTGGACACAATGGGGGTACTGGGTGTGCAATGACAGTGCACGGAAAAGGGAATACAGCACTATGGATCAGCCCAGACTATGCAAAACACCTAATTCTGCATATAGTGAACATTAATGTGATTTGAGATTGTCCATTTTATGCTTTCTGTTGCTTCAAATGCTCCCATCAATGGATTGTTCACTGGAAAGCCAATAGGATACAATCAACTGAGAAACTTGAAATCAGGAGATACCAACTCAATACTGTCCCCAGAAATCTTAGAAATGTATGTTTGGGAGAAATGGTTTATGAAGATCTTCCCATACCAGCCTGTTCCCAAACCATTTGGCTTTTCAGCAGCAGTTTTGATGTTACAACCTTGTTGGCAACTTTCCTGCACATGGTCTGAGGTTATTATTTTAGAATCTGGTGGTGTTTGTGTTTAGTTTTATTATTTAACTTTTTTTTTCTTTAATTCCCAGCTTTATTTTTACAACTTCTGTGATAATTTCAGGTGTACTTTTATTGGTATGTTATCACATAGAAGAATTTTCGACGGGGTCGTTCGGGATTTTCAGCATTAAATGCCTCTTAACCACATGTATTTATTTTCTTAGCCTTAGCATATATATATGACTCCAAGTTGTAATTAGTGACTCAGTGTTAAATTGTACCAACATGTCCATAAAACACAGCATTTGGATATTTTGATGAAAGGAAATTGGGAGATACTGCTTTTATAAACCTGAAAGCTGCAGAGCAGATGTGGAAGGAATTACTGCAAAGAATCTCAACTGGCATATAAAACAGAAGCTGAAGTTTATTTTGGTTTTATTATAAAAGGAAAAACATTTCACTAAGGTTTGGTTGTATTTAAAGTTACATAAAATTGAGTTGTTCGAGACTAGCTGTGAAACTGTGCACAGATTTGACAATGGAACATGGCAATTTTTTGTTGCTTTAAACATTTAGTACTAGAATTTTGCATGTTGATTATAAAATACGTACTTTTAGAATTTACAGTAAATTTAATAATGTTCCTTTTTGGAGGAGAAGGCTATAATAGATATTGCAAAGTTAATGGCCTTTTTTTAATTTCATGAGTGAAGAGCAAAATAGTGATTACCTTTTTTGCACTGTGATTGTCTGGCTTCTTCCATGGAAAGTCCTGGTCATATATGCTCATTTCTGAATAGCTATTAACCACAAGCATTCCTGTGCTCTCACATTTTCAACACCTAATCAGTCAGCCCGATTTTGTAGACAACACTAGACCGTTATTTACTTACCTTTTATAGATTTCAGCAAAGAGTTGAAGTGCTCAGCATGCTAAACCATGGCTGCTGTTATAGTGCTAAAAGATTTTTCTCGCTTTATTTTCCTTTTCAATTAGTCTGTTAGTGTAACACTGCGTTAGAATTGTAGTGAACTACACAACACAGGGAGAAGACTACAAGGTTTTGAGTTAAACTTTTTACATAGAGGTTACTTGGAACCATCCAACATGAAGTATCTTAACATTGAGAAGAGGAAAACTACTAATACATTGGGTAATTACGTGTTTTCTAATATGCTTGCACCCATTTTTTTCAGCTATTAAAAGGAAAATAAAGTACCTTATGGCTTTTAGCATTGTGCTTGGTTACATGAACAAATTCTTGTGTTGGTTCTTGAATAGGTTTTGTAATTTATTACATGAATAACTCATTGTCCTGGCTGCTTGTTGAAGGGCATGGGCAAGTCAGCTCATTTGTTGTTTTGCAGATGAAGTGAATCCATGAGTAAAATAATAATTGGGTATTTAAACTAAAGGCACAATTATGAGGCTGTAGGAGAACTACTTCTTCATGAAACTTCCTTGAAAATGTTAAGCAGGAGAAGTAAGCCTAGAAATACTGTTCAACCAGATTAATCAGGTGGATTTGAACAGTTAATGGAATTTATAGAGACACATGGAATAGCATGGATAAATCAGAATTTATTGTTTAGATGCTCAGGACAACACTCCATCCTGGTTGGACCATGTAATCTCATGCAAGAAACTATACATTTTATCATTATAAATGTGTTAAAGACTTTACTATGTATTTGAGGAATTTTAAATCTAAGACTATATGAAGAAGGTAATAAAGCAGGCTTCTCAAAACATTTTCATCATGACTATATAATTTGATGTGGAATGTAAATGTTTATTAGTTGCCACTTTACTATCACTATTATTTATGTACTATTATTGCCCCTCAAATTCTCATAGCAAAATCAATTAATAGCTATTGTATTTTCCCTCTTCTAATTTTGATGGTTTGGGTTGTTTTGGTTTTGGTATTTTTTAGGGAGAATTAACAGTAAATTATAGTATAGTTTTCAATTTTATTAAATTTATTAACTTTATTCAATTACTAGTATTTACACTTTGAATTGTTTATCCTCAACTGTAATAAAAACAACAGTTATTGCTCCAATGTTTTGAAGACCTGTATTCTAATGTAGTCTCTAACTTTTAAAAAATGACAAAATAATGGCATACTAAAATATAGCTAAATTATATGATACAGCTGAGGCATCAAAGGTTTTCTTTAATCTGATCTGTATCAAGAGTTACTCTACTAAACCACGAAATTTCTCAGACTAAAACTTGTATAGCAAAAAAAGTGATAATGCAATTACTCCATATTTATAATTAATTATTTTTACCATAAGTGTTCTCTTAGAGATATTTAAAAGTAGTGTGTGAGTTTTTTTCAAGTTTCCTATAAAAGCTTTTGTGTCTCTTCCAAAGACTTAATTGGGGGATGACTTTACTAATGATTTGAAGGTCAAACAGCTGATGCCACTTCCAAAGCTCATTGTTTCAGCTTATTAGTATTTTTTAACATTTATTTTGTCTAGTTAATTTTTTTTCTTAATTGAAATGTCAGAAAGTCTTTGAGAAAGTTTATTAGGCTTTCAGAATTGCCTCCATGACTGCTCATGGTTACAATGGTCAGATAGGCAAAACAGACCTCACATCACATAAAGTGAGTCTGTAATATAGTTACAAAGCTCCTGGAACATTCATAGTAGCAAGCTTCATGAGAAACCTCCAGTCCAGAGGTAATAATTTCAAAACAGTTTCTGAAATTCAAGCAGTTTGTCTTACTTCTTTATTATTTTGGATCAGTATAGAACTTGTATTGGTTGTGATTATGTATCTGGCAATAACAGCCTCAAAATCCATCTCTTAATAAGATAATAGTTATCTTAACTGAAACTGTCTCTCTGTGAAAACTCCTCCCATAGGGCAGAATCCCCCTATTACTGAACTAGGGTTGTACTTTAGAGAGAGAGCTGAGCTGCCCTGAGAGCACTGGCTCCCCTGCCTCCATGGGCTGTACTTCTGCAGAATGATAATTGGTTTAGTAGAAGCAAGGAATGAAGTGCAGATAAGGCCTTGGTGTTACTTCACAAGAAAAATGTGTATCCATTAGTAAATCAATGACTATTTTGCTCTGCTGAAACCAGAATGTCGTTAAGGAAACATTCTCAGTCCTTAGTTTCATGTGTTTCTAATTTTCTTTTAGAATTTCTGTCTGCATGTGTGCAAGCGTGCGTGCTTTTCTTTCGTCCTAGCTGAAGGGTGAATTTTGGAGCAAAGCCCAAGGAAAAACCTTTTGGCTATTTTTTTAAATTAAAAGTGTATTTTAAGTGTTTTATGTAATTTGTTAAATAAATTGTTTGAAAATACATATTGCTATATAATATCACGATTAAAACAAAAATATCTGCTTATAGATTGTACTGCAGCGTTTAGGCAAGCTATGTATAGTTCAGACTGAGTGCAGAAATAGACAGGTATTCTTGAGTACTTATACTACCACTGTAGTTGCCTTTTTTTCCTGATGGAAAAATTGCCCAGGTGAACTTGCATTGCTTTAGTTTCCCCATTTGTATAATGTGAATAATACTTACTGTCTCACAGGAATGTGTGGCATTTAATATTTATGCATAATTTTGAAGTTAATCTCTAAATCAACTTTGTAACCCAAACTCCAAAATACATGGTCAGTAGAAGACTGTTAGCTGATAGAAGAGCTAAAAGACACATCAATATTTTCTGAACGTCCTGTATTTTTCTCTGCCTATAAATACTGGATTTGAGCTGAATGTGTTGTCTTTCTATATTGTCAGGCCTGATGGAGTAGCGCAGTACAGTGTCATGACTAACAGCAAGTTCTCATGAAAGCAGGGTGGACACCGATGTACAAAGAGAGAGAAAACTGAAGCATTCTCAAGGCACTCCCTGCTTGGCTGAGAAAGTTAAAAAGAAACCATGACCCATGAGTCAAGTCCAGCAAAAGAATATTTTCTTCATCTGTAAAGCACTGAGGATGCCAGGCAACTCAAAATTCACTTCTACAAAGCTTGGACATGGGAGTCCCCCCGAGAAAGTGGAGTTCTGGGTGCCTGCAGCGTTCTCCCACCTTAGAAACAAATTAATTTTGAAAAAGCTCAGTGACTTTTGTTGAGAGGAGTTACTTCTGTTGTGTGTACAACCAAGGAGAGAGATCCAAACCCAGTGAATCTCACCATCATGGAGGCAAACAGATTATCTGAGTAGCCTTCTGACCTGTCACCACGGAAATGAGCTTCCTCCCAAGTTACATTGCTTGCAGCATCTCAGAGGATGATGTGCTTTGGCTGGAATGGTAAGAAGATGCCTTGTTTCAACTGCGAGTGTGTAGCTGGGATGCAATTTCATCTTTCTCATGATCTGCATGTAACTTTTGACTTGTTTCTAACATTAAACATTTTAAGCATTTAAAACAATACAAAAATTAAATAGCAACTTTCTTTATTAGATATGTATTTCTAGGCACCACTATTACTTCACATTCAGATTTTTCTCATCCTGCTATGCTTACAGGGATGCAATTTCTGAACTGTCAATTGCATAAATACATTTTAAGAAGAGAGCAGTCCTTAAGCTTTGTTATATTGTTAATTTCTTCTTTCCTACAGTATTCAGAGAAGCAAATGTCATCCTGGTGGAAATAAAGATCTGCTATCACCTGTTACTATTGTATCTGATTTGTAATTTTCACAGTGTTCCAAAATCCTACTATTATTAAATAATATTCCAGCATTCTGGTGAAACAAGGAGGTCTTCAATTTATAGGTGAGGAGTTGGATCTCTGGAATGAGATCCTCAACAGAACACCATGTTATTGATCCCTGGTACGTCAAGCTGGCCCATTGATATGTGACTGAAGTTAGACAGATGCCTTAATCTTTCAGCAAGTCAAGGATGTGGTGATGCCTCCAAATTTTCCATTTTGTAAAATGTATCACTTTATTTTTAGCACAGGATATCTTTTATTGTAGAAGTTTTGCAAGTTGAAAAAAGTACAGTGCAAACACATTGTGAAAGAAAAATTATATATATTTTCCCTTAGGATAACGTGATACTAGTAACTTTCCTGCACTCTAAAACAAATGGAAAAGCAGGAACTGGAAAAAGCTTCCATGGAAAGGTTGCCTGTGGGTTTAGAGGATAGTTTATTGTAACTATTGTAGAACTGAAAACCTATTGCATGATCTGTTATGAAACAACTGACACAAATTGTAGAGTACACTGAAGTATTATTAATTGAATGTATTTTGGCGCAATATTCAGTATCTAAATATATGAAAGTACTGAAAAATATACAGATCACGCAGAACATGAACTGGAAAAGATTCACTACTCAAATTTTACCTTTTGCAAAATATATACTGTATGCAGTGAACAAAATCCAGGCCATGCTGGAGGCAAAGGGAATATGAAATTTTCTGTAGGACCTGGACTTTATCCAATATGTGCTGTATTTCAGTATTGAATCTCAATACTAAGAGTTAATTACCTGAATTAGTTCAGACTGGCCATGTCTCATGTTCCTTAAACAAGAAATTATTTAGATGTTACACTGCTAAAAAGATCAAGGTCCTGTACCATAGTGGATGTATTTTCTCTCCCTATTCTAATAATCAGAACCTGTAATCCATGGAAAGAGTCAAAATAGATAATAAATGTAAAGCCAGGAAGTAGTAAATTAACAAATTTATTTACACTGTATCTGACCTAATTTGTTTTAAAAAATCCAAACAACAACATATGAACTTTGAAAATACGTAACTTACCAGTGCGTAGTTTCACTGGCTTTTTTTAGTGTATGTGTTGAATAGACTATTTGCAAACAGACTTTCCCTGCTATGCTTATTATCTACAGGGTATCAATACTCTTGTATGATGCTCACAAGACAATTTTTACGATGAAGTGCTGAGTGTTTGCTGAGGTAACAGAGTAGAATATATAGGGATAAATCAGACTTTCAAGTTGTCATATAGAAAATGGCATGATGAGTTCCTTGCATTGGAAAAGAATGAAGTAAATGAACTAAGTTGTATAGCCCCTCACTCGAGTACAATTCCCACATACCTTTGTTATGAGAAACGCCGCTCTTCACATAAAAATGTCCTAAATAAACCCATGTTATCTATGGCCAACTTTCGCCGGTTTAAAAAATGAGAGTGCTTCCTTTAAACTGGAAGTTTACGAGACTCTTCCTCCTTGTACTGCTTACGGAAAAAATCGCAGGCAGAGATGCACAGCCGAGTTCACCCCCAACCCGCGTTTCTCCGCAGCGCCGACGGGCAGCTCCCCTTGCCCGAGGTGATGCTGGCGCGGAGCTCAGCGCTCCTGAGCCCGGCGGGTCCCCGCGCTCCGCTCGGCAGCCGGGGCGCTGCGGGGGATGAGCGGCCCGCGGAGCGGG
>WEKX01011110.1:212131-222596 GCA_013390025.1 Pitta sordida
GTGCCCGGGGGCGGGCGGGGGCTGCGCCTTCGGCCATGTTCGGCGGCGGCAGGACCCCCGACCCCCGCCGCCCGCGCCCTCCCCGCATCACCTTCGGCTTCGGGGCTCCCCCCCCTGCCCCGGGAGGGTTCAAGAAAACCCGAAATGCAAAAGCAAATTGGGATGGGCTGCCCTTATCCCACAGTGTTACAAATTCATCACTCACTTTGTTCCGCTGCGATTGTACAACAATCGTATTTTTCACATTAAAGTCTGGTGAAGTCTTGTAGTCCAAGAGGTTGCAGGTTGTTGGTAATGTGGCGTTGGAAGGAGCCGGTGGCTGTGAGCGACAAAGGTGTTGACTCGTTCGCTCACTCCGTGTGTCTCAGCGATCCCTTGCGGGCTCTAAGCTCTCTGTGCGGGTGCTGCAGGCCCTGGCGCCCAGGCATGAAGGGTGAACGCATTCCTTCCAGCTCCAGACTTCTCTTTGCCCCACTCGGTGAAGTGTCTTTGAGTTACAGTGTCTCAAAGTCTGCAAACACTTAGAGAAGTAGTTTCACTGAAGTGTTTGTAGGATCAGGACCAAAGTGTCTGGATGCAGTGCTTAGCTGTTGTGCTGCGCGCTCTTGGGATGCCACCAGCACAGGTGATATGGAGAAGAGCCTATACAAGTGACTGCGACCTGGGCCTCTTGTAAAGGAAGTTTAGGAGCTGCGTTAAGAGTGCTAGAGAAATGCCTGAAGGATCAGCTGTACTTCAAGGAACAGTAAAATACTTGTTTCATTGTGAGGCATTTGTGTGAGGAGCAGAATTGGGCATCCTGTTGTATTTAGTTTATGAAAAAGCTGACAAGAAGTTTGCTAAATATTTCAATGCTTTTACGTTTCTATGTTTGAAAGTAGATCAGAGAACTTGCCAATTATGAAGAAGCCTCTTAATAATCATTGCAAAGCAGTGACAAGTACGTAGTTTAAGAAGTCATGTATTTCCATCTGCAAATAATAATCTTTGATCTGTGGTATCTCATCCCTAAAAAGTTAATGGCAAGCAGCCAATGTTTGTGATCCTTAAAAATATACCTAAACAGATTTGTGAGCATTGAAACAAACGAGGTGGAAGTGGAAACAGACACAACATCTTGTGTATTAGAAAGTACTTGGGAGAGAAATTCCCATGACATAAAAAAGGATGTTCAGTCTACATAAATTTGTAGAGGATTACTAAAAATCTTTCTTAGTCATCTAAATAGAATTCATTCTTGTTCTGCCCTATTGAGGTATTAATATCAGATTCTATCATGGATTCGTTCCTGTCTTCATACATGGTAAGAAGTTTTTTATTAAGACTTTGTGTCTGCACACCAGGCAGTGCAGTTCATGTCCTCCCAGTTAACATGGATTTCGTGTGATGCATCTTATCCAACAAAAGCGTGGTGTTCAAACCAGAGTTCCAACACATTAAGAGGGAAAAAAATCCCTCAAAGTAAAACTTTTTGATCAAGAAACATGAAAGACCTACTGCAGAATAAAAAATTCTGAAAATTGTGTTTACTGGAATCACGGAAGAAGTTCATGAAAGAGATTATAAGATAATCTGAGGTTTGGGAGATTTGTAACACGGGAAAAATTCTCTAGGTTATCCAAATAATGTAATGAAACAATTCAAGCTCTATTTGTAAGAACCCGTAGAAGAGAGTATTTCTTGTATCAAAGGGCTGTTTAAATGAAGAGAAATATGAAGGTTAAGATTTGTTACCAGTGGAAACATCTTGCTCAAGTTACCAGCTTTCCTTTTTTTTTTTTTTTTGAGAAGAGCAGGTGTAATTTAACAATAGTTTTTGGATTTGAAATGAGAATTAAAGGAAGACTTCAGTTATAAAGGAGGCAACAAGTAATTTAATTAGAAATCCATTATTTGCATGGAGATTTTTTTTCATTAAGAATTGAAACTAAGGGGGTTTTAGGGATCAGCTTAATTTATCCACCTATTTCCAAAAATATTTTCCCTTATGAAACACTGAAGACCACACTAGGTCTTTCACACTAGGGCAACCCCACCGAGGGTTGTCATTTTGTTTACTTTTGCAAAATTTTGCATTTACCGCAAAATGGATTTTGGACTGTGACTATGACTCTTGAACTTTATAGATCACAATTTTATGTGTTATTAGCAATAATTTAGTTATTTTTTATTTTACATACTTCTTGAAAATACCAGTATCTGAAACATTGGAACAAAACATACAGCTCCCAAGTGGGTAGACTTTGATGTCTGTTCACAATGCAGCCATTGATGGTTCGAGCAATGACTATCATTTGATTATGCTGACAGCAGGTTAACAGCTGGCTGGACCTTTAATATGTGGTCTGATTAATTTGTAGGTGGCACGTTTCATCAAGCTGTTAGCATGCTAATATGAAATCCATATTTTTCCTTAGATTAACTCTGTCCCTTCTTGAGCCTTCTTAATAATTTAGAAGAGAGTTGTTGCATGTGTACTTGAGGACCTACATGACTGAGTACATGTTATGTGAGAGCAGTCCAGCTTACTCTGCACACTGTTTTATTTGTCTTGGCAAACCTATACATATATCTGCTTGTGGGTGGGGTTTTCCATAGTCATGGTCCTGCCAGATACTGGTCATATTTGACTCTGATTTTTTTAAGGAAAACATTGGACTGCTGAATTGAGACTCATGTTCAAGACCTGAGGATAAAGTGATGACAGATTTTCTATGAATTTCCTGTATTGGGACATCTCTAGTGTCTTACCTTTGTTTTGAGGGACAGAATTTTAGTTTTACGTGAAACAATGAAGTTAGTTTGTAAATATATCGCTGTGGTTTTGAAGTCTGGTCCTCTGGTTTCATATAGTCTGTCATGCCAACATCTCTGTGCATAATTAATGTTACTGGTTTGAACTAAGCCATCCACAGTACTCTTCTTAACTGCCCAGTCATTCATAAATAATCCAACATGTTCAAACAATCATGATGTCAAACATTGCATTAAGTGATGTGCCATCACTTAATGAAAACTGCTAGACTACAAGAGCTAAAAGGAATGAGCTCAACTCTCCTCCAGAATTATCCTTCTTCTAGAGCCTCCTACATTCCTCCAGTTTATCAAGTGTCAGTGCAAATAATACCAGCTCTTTCAGTAAATGATTTAAAGGAGCAAGGACAAGCCTTGTGGACTGTGTGATGTGCCTCACAGAGCTGCCTTATGTAAAACTCGTATGTACTTGGTGTAGCTTTGAGTGTGGAGACAGAGTGGGCTTGAGTCTTGTAAAAAGAAGTGTATTCTGTTGGCCAGTGTATTTACTGTGATATTTCACTCACAGTAGTCTAGGCATATCATAATACTTAGTTTAAATAGGCTGTCAATTCTGGCAGCTTTTTATTCCATGTTGCTATCAGTAAATAATATATTTGTTCCAACATTTTCAGTGAAGTCTCTTCATTAAAAAAAAGAATATATTATTGTATTTGTCAGTTGTAACATTTCATAAGTAATTAAAAATTAAATGCTCAGCTATTTTTATTATTATTTGTGTTGCTGATTTCAGTGTTTTAAGTGAGACACAAAAAGTAGAAACACTGAGAGCAAAGTCGAAGCTACCATTTGAAAACATTTATTTTTGGGGTAATGGTTTTATTCTATTAGTATGCACAAGTGCTGCATAACTTGCATCTAATAATAGTGTGTTTTTTTAAACAGATGACTCTCCAGTTGCATTGACCTTGCCTTGTGTAGTAGGACCTTGCTGTCTGCTGTTTCAGACAATGCTCTGATGTGAGACCTCTCCTCCCACAGTATTTTTCTCTGTCTGTGCTACAACATATGGCAAGAATGCTGCTGCAGTGATCTGTGGTATTTGAGGTTTTTGTTACACTGCATCTTCTTTCAAACATTTTCATAATGCATTCCTTTACTCCAAGTACAAAACTCTGTTGCTTGGATTAGGTTAATTTCTTTTTGTGGTGGTACAAATACCTTTCAGCAGTGTTTTAGGGAAAACCAACTTGGTTTCCCTTTGGAATTTAGCAAGATAAAAAGGGGTCATAGCAGAGCAGCTACTGCTTTGTGCACTACCAACAGTCCACATCAAGAACAACCTGTAGATTTCTTCTTGAGGAACTTTCTTGGCAAGAGTGGCTCTTTTTTAATTGCTTTGGGGTTGCTGCAATTGTTTTGGTTTTCAGCTAGGTACCAGATTGCAAGACAATAAGAAAAGCTAGTGTTTTAATATCCAGGCTGAATTGCTTTTTGAAGATGGGATCCCACTTCTGTCCTAATTTTAGGTAATTTTCATACTCTGACTGTTTTCAAAGATATATTTTCAACCAATTAGTTATTTTTCATTTTGGACAAGTATGTTAAAATGCATTTATAATCAGATTGGTGCATTGGTGGGCAGAGATTTCTAATAATTGGTTAGTATTTTTTAACCTTTTCTAGAAAAAGTTGCACTTATGGTGACTTTCAAGCATATCAGATGTTCTGTGAGCACATGCATTGTTTCTACTGAAAGCTGTGGGAAGATACCTGCAGGTATTTCTTGTGAAAGCTTTAAGTTTCTGAGCGCACTGTGTGCACCCATTGTAGTTCAACAGGCTTATGGGAAGCAGTAAATGTAGAGGAATATCTTTGCAAGGCTGCGACCTCCTAGATTTCTGACTGCAGGAGAGGCTGACAAACAGGCTGCCTCCCCATTGGGTTCTGTAATTCACCTTCGCTCTTTAGCTGCACCAGGGGCTGTAACATACTGAGTGGCAAACAAGTCTAACAGTACCAGGCAGATATTGCTTCTTGAAGTCTTTTGTTTTATGGTACTTCTGCATTATTGCAGTATTTCAGCATTTCTTAGGTGAACAATTCTTAATATGTCTCCTTTAGAGACCTTGAGGTTTTCAGTGAATCAAGAATAAAGACATACCTCTCACATTTGCACTTCCAGTTTCTCTTTTTCACATCCTCGTGGGGTTTTTTTCAGCGAAAACTCCTCAAACCCTCGTGGAGTTTTCCTGTCTGTGCGTGTGCGCAGTGTCCCTGCCTCACCTGGGGCAGGACCGGCCCATGCCAGGGGCCAGGACAGCCACGCCTCACAAGGCAGGGCAGCTCACTCCGAGAGCACCCAGAGTCCCTCCTTTATGTGTGTTGTAAAGGTTATATGGTCTCAGTGCTTTATGACGGCTGCTTGCCACAGGTCCTGGGTTCTGAGGTTGCGTCGTGACCACGGCTCATGCTGGTTGTGTGGTCCCTGCCTGTGCCCCAGCAATTGGCATGATGTGTTCTCTGCCACACACTGTGCCATGTCCCAAGGAGTACTGGGCAGTGACGACAGGCAGGGCATGGGTGGCCTGGGACGAAGGTCTGTGTCGCACCAGCACAAAGCACTTGGAGAGTCCCGGCAGTGGGAGGGCTGTGGGATCTGCGTGGCCGCCATGCAGGACCATCCTGGCACAGGACGGTGCCACTGGTGGAGACACCTTCCTGGAGCCAGCCCAGGAAGCCCACCCTGGCCATGTTCCACTGCGGAGTGGCACAGTGTGGTAGCGGGGAAAGCTGGGAATCCCTGTGCCAGCTCCTGCAGGGAACCCTGCAGACTCCCCAGCCAAGGAACGGGCAGGGAAGATTTCCTTCACTTCCTGACTCGTCCAAGGGCGTGGGGCAGCACTGGGAATGCGCTCCAACGCTCTGGGGCTGAGGGGAGCAGGGTGATTGCCTTGGCTTATTTACATATTCATGATGCACATGGGGGATTTGCAGCAGTGGCAGAAATCTGAACCCCTGCAATTTCCGAGGTATTACTGTAGTTTGTTGTTTGCATTTTCCCCCCAAAGAACAAAGTGGACATACAAAAAGGGGAGAATCTTGTGTAATTACCTTTGTTTTGTTGTGATTGCACCTTGTTCATTTGGTTGGTTTTGCTTTTTCTTAATAGTCAATTTATGGAATAGACAATGAAAATAGAAACAATAAAATCAAACAGTTTGACACCTGCTAATGTTGGAAATATTTTTGTCTTAACAACCACTCAAAATGTTGCTGTTATAATGGATTTGAATATACATCTGCTCTAATTTTGTGCTTTAATTCAGCAAAGTATAAGCAAGAGGTTCCACTTCGGTGGTGGTGTTCACTCATTAGGCATGGAAATGAAATATGGAGAAATGTTATTAAAATGGATGATTTCATATGTGTGTCGTTTACTAAAAGTTCCATGACAAACCCATTTGGAGGTATTCCTAATATCGTTAGCCTGAGTAACTTAAATATTTAAGTACAATCACAGTTTTAAAAATTTTTTTTGTAGAACAAATTTAGAAAGTAACTTTCACTATTTCATCACCTCGTGACATTATATTAGCTTAGCCCAAATCCGTGTAACCTTGAGTGCTATTGTTTTCATTGTGATACTTACGCCTTTTGGCTCCCTAATTAAAACAGATTTCAGAGACTGTATTACAAGATACAACTACATTGTTGAACTAACTTGCAGCATGAAAGAAAAATATTTATTTATTTTTAAATATTTGTTTTAGAAGTTGAAGAAGAAGGTGGTTTTTCACATAAGCCAAACTAGCCTTCTTGATGCTTAACTAGAAGACATTTCTAGATGAAACTCTAGAGTTCAAACTTGTCTGGAAATACGGTTGAATCTCAGAATTCAGTGTTCAGTTGTTTCCATTCTCATCTAGCTTTTCTGAAATAATAAAGTGAAAGTTTAGTATATATATAGTACCCTGGTATAAGAATGTTGTGGTCATTAAAAATCTGGCTTCAGCAGCTGGTTTCACTGTAGAGAAAGAATATAATGTTGATACTGTCTTTTCATGTTTGTGTTAAGGAGGTATTGTGAACAACCAGTCTATTTGCACACTTTAAATTTGTTTATATATAGTCATGGAAATACTCTGGATTTTCTATAAGGAAAAAATATTCTTTTAAAATGTTAGTTTAGGCCCATGAGCAAGAGGGGGTTTATGAGTCTCTTAAATTATTCAATGCTTTTTTTTTTTTAGTTCTTAGTGGTCAGCTAAAATTTTTTTCTTGTTTTAACAAATTCTGAGCTATGGCAAATGTTTTTAACTGAATTCCTGTGTCACTCAATTGCAAACATTTTTTGGAAGAATGTTTTGCTTGTTCTGATTATGTTTATGAAGCAAATTCTGGGATTGTGTCTTTAAACTTCTTTTTTTCTTTGTAATAAGAGATATAATTAACTGATGAGANCTGTGGGATCTGCGTGGCCGCCATGCAGGACCATCCTGGCACAGGACGGTGCCACTGGTGGAGACACCTTCCTGGAGCCAGCCCAGGAAGCCCACCCTGGCCATGTTCCACTGCGGAGTGGCACAGTGTGGTAGCGGGGAAAGCTGGGAATCCCTGTGCCAGCTCCTGCAGGGAACCCTGCAGACTCCCCAGCCAAGGAACGGGCAGGGAAGATTTCCTTCACTTCCTGACTCGTCCAAGGGCGTGGGGCAGCACTGGGAATGCGCTCCAACGCTCTGGGGCTGAGGGGAGCAGGGTGATTGCCTTGGCTTATTTACATATTCATGATGCACATGGGGGATTTGCAGCAGTGGCAGAAATCTGAACCCCTGCAATTTCCGAGGTATTACTGTAGTTTGTTGTTTGCATTTTCCCCCCAAAGAACAAAGTGGACATACAAAAAGGGGAGAATCTTGTGTAATTACCTTTGTTTTGTTGTGATTGCACCTTGTTCATTTGGTTGGTTTTGCTTTTTCTTAATAGTCAATTTATGGAATAGACAATGAAAATAGAAACAATAAAATCAAACAGTTTGACACCTGCTAATGTTGGAAATATTTTTGTCTTAACAACCACTCAAAATGTTGCTGTTATAATGGATTTGAATATACATCTGCTCTAATTTTGTGCTTTAATTCAGCAAAGTATAAGCAAGAGGTTCCACTTCGGTGGTGGTGTTCACTCATTAGGCATGGAAATGAAATATGGAGAAATGTTATTAAAATGGATGATTTCATATGTGTGTCGTTTACTAAAAGTTCCATGACAAACCCATTTGGAGGTATTCCTAATATCGTTAGCCTGAGTAACTTAAATATTTAAGTACAATCACAGTTTTAAAAATTTTTTTTGTAGAACAAATTTAGAAAGTAACTTTCACTATTTCATCACCTCGTGACATTATATTAGCTTAGCCCAAATCCGTGTAACCTTGAGTGCTATTGTTTTCATTGTGATACTTACGCCTTTTGGCTCCCTAATTAAAACAGATTTCAGAGACTGTATTACAAGATACAACTACATTGTTGAACTAACTTGCAGCATGAAAGAAAAATATTTATTTATTTTTAAATATTTGTTTTAGAAGTTGAAGAAGAAGGTGGTTTTTCACATAAGCCAAACTAGCCTTCTTGATGCTTAACTAGAAGACATTTCTAGATGAAACTCTAGAGTTCAAACTTGTCTGGAAATACGGTTGAATCTCAGAATTCAGTGTTCAGTTGTTTCCATTCTCATCTAGCTTTTCTGAAATAATAAAGTGAAAGTTTAGTATATATATAGTACCCTGGTATAAGAATGTTGTGGTCATTAAAAATCTGGCTTCAGCAGCTGGTTTCACTGTAGAGAAAGAATATAATGTTGATACTGTCTTTTCATGTTTGTGTTAAGGAGGTATTGTGAACAACCAGTCTATTTGCACACTTTAAATTTGTTTATATATAGTCATGGAAATACTCTGGATTTTCTATAAGGAAAAAATATTCTTTTAAAATGTTAGTTTAGGCCCATGAGCAAGAGGGGGTTTATGAGTCTCTTAAATTATTCAATGCTTTTTTTTTTTTAGTTCTTAGTGGTCAGCTAAAATTTTTTTCTTGTTTTAACAAATTCTGAGCTATGGCAAATGTTTTTAACTGAATTCCTGTGTCACTCAATTGCAAACATTTTTTGGAAGAATGTTTTGCTTGTTCTGATTATGTTTATGAAGCAAATTCTGGGATTGTGTCTTTAAACTTCTTTTTTTCTTTGTAATAAGAGATATAATTAACTGATGAGATCAGGGAAAATGGAGACTTGTTTAAAATTTTGTACAATAATTTGTGTAAAAGAATAGGAATAACTTTGAAATCAACATTTTGGATTGTAAATGGTCCTTCGACTTTACCAAGATAAGGCAATACTAAAACTTTAGGTTGTCTTTGGTAGAATCAGAAAAAGACTGGATAATTTGTGATTTTAATAAAAGGTTAATATCTACAATTGAAATGTATTTTCACAGTTTTTTTCTAGTCACTCAAATCCATGGAGGCATGCCAACAGACTGCTTTTATTATGAAAACTGTGTTGTCAGCACCAACTGCTCAGAGCATCAAGTTCCAAATCCTCATTATCCTTCCCCTTCTATGATTGGTATGTCCTAAAATTAATAAAAGTGGAACCTTCCTTTTTGTCTTAAAATTCTTAAACCTTAATTGTTCCCATTTTCATCTTGTTTTCATAACTCAGGGATCTGTTTTTAAAGCTGAGATTATGAGTAATTATATAATAGTACAGCTAAGGACTTCTACAAAAACAGTCCTTTTCTCAGTGCATGACTCTAAGAATTAACAATACTGTGAAGCCTCTTTAGAAATATATTCTCCATACTATTTGAACTGTGATTCTAGATGTGCAAGCCAGGTTCAGTAGTGGTCTGTAGAAATAAACAGTTCCCTAGACAGCAGGCTATAAAACAGGTCAGTGTTAAAATATGCAGTAACATCTTTCAAATGTCTGCATCATATTAGACTACTATGCCTGCCTAAATTCTCTTTCAGGATTCAGATCATAACAGCTGTTTGGAGCTTTGTTACCTGATAGACATAGGAATTATAGAGGTTCATAGACAGAAGAGGGTTTCTGGAGGTTTTTTCACTTCTACCCTTCTGGAAGAGGCAAGTTTTTGTATTCTTTTAACATTTACAGATGTCATTCTTCTTTGCCCAAGGCTTACCCCCATGTTGCTGTGATCCATCATTTTGCTCCATATCATCCTTAGTCTGTTATGCAAGTTGAAAATGAAAATGTTTAACTTTAACAGTCCATTGTCCTGTTGGCTGAGTACATAAAGCTGATATTGGGGCTAAAATTTCTGAGGACAAAAGATAACATACCACAGTTACACCAGTACAGCACAGTACTATCCTGTACAACAGCTTCAGTGCACCCCTGAACTTCATTCCAACCATGCAACTTTATAAAAAGCTGCATCGAGTTGACTTATGAGTTAGTGGGAGAGCTGTAAAAATATTTGAGGAAGGTGTGTGCACAGATTTAAAGCAAGGAAAATTGCTTGGCATGACAGCATTGGAACTCTGAGGACTCTGTTGAGAAGACCTGAAGGTCCTGAACAAAAGGGGAAAAAAAGCAACAAACCCCTCACTTACTTGTCGCTTGAATTTACAAAACTCTCCCATACATTTTAGGTGCATTTGACTGAAAGAAATCAATG
>WEKX01011110.1:222649-262911 GCA_013390025.1 Pitta sordida
AAAAGATAGGCTTTGTCACCTGGTTTTCTTGCCTTCCCTCTCTTGCTTAAAAAGCTCTATTTTGTGAGCAACCATGTGCATCCCAATAAAGGTTTTAAAGTTTGAATTGAGACAGAGACTGTCTCAGCTTTTGGCCAGCAAATGCAAAGAAAGTTGGCCATGTTCCCTCTACTTGCCAGAAAAGCATGAAAGCTGGGGCCCCTCCTCTGTCAAAGGAAAAGGGAAGCTCTGATCTTTCTGCATACAGATTTTTGCAAGTGTTGAGTCCCTGATGTGTTCTTGGTAGGAGTTGTCTGTCTCCTGCTTGCTAGACATGGCCTAGAGCCCTCAGGAAAAGACCTCATTTACAGTGAACGTGTGTAGATCAACCTGGGCTTTTTCCTCTGATTATCTGTTTGTCAGTTGTTATTTTCCCCTCCAGTTAAAGTCTTAAATATCAACAAGAAATCCCTTCTTTACAGAATTATGGGTTTTATGTGCATGACTTGTCTCTTCTACTAAATCTGAAGACCTACTTGCTCTTTTTTTAAAATATTTGATGTACATATGAGTGTGCAATTAAAAAAGCATAGAGGCTGTTTTTGCACTTTTTACTGTGTGTTTGTTTGGGTGCAGGCAGTACTTGGTTCTGTCCTGAACAGGGCTTTAAAACTTAGTGTTCATATAGTCTGACAAGCTGTTGAATGATGTATACCATATAAAATAAGAATATTAAGTTATGAAGAAGATTATCCATAAAATTTAAGCTTATTTTTAATATGTTCTGGTATGGTTAAAAATATTTAATTATTTTTTGTCAAATATTTGAACTTAAAGTATTAAAAATCAGAATGTAGTGTTTAGAATAATAATAGCAATATAATAATAGTAATAATACCTCTTGCATATTCTGTTTACCATAACTGTCCTTAAGACTATGTAGAGTTTTTTTCTGATCAGTGAATCATGAAAACTAAGCAAGTGTTTTGGGTTTTGTGGTTATTACAGGCAATAATTATGCACACCTGGATTATGTACAACTATTGTACTGTTATATAAACAAGGTACACCTGACTGTTGCCTTTTTCTGTATAGTTACAGCATATTTTCTATAGTGAATATAATCTTTATTTTTTTGGAGAGGTCACATGTAAGATCAGAAGTGGTGAAATGCTTACATAGTATTTAAAAAAATATGTTGAAATACTGTAGTACTGTTACCGTTATTCTTTCCATAGCTGATTCTACTTCTATAAGTGCATTAAAATGCCTAAATAAAACCAGCCAACATTAATGAATAGGTTATAAGTCAGAAATTGTGCAGAATCTGTGAAGATGTGAGGGGTGTGCTCTCTGTTTCTAATTTGAAAATCCACTTTAGTACAGTGGTGAGTGTCCCCACTTCTCACACTGGAGACCGGAATTCAGTTCCCTGATGGGGAGTCAGTGGTGCCATTTAAGAGTTGGACTCGATGATCCTTGTGGGTCCCTTCCAGCTCACAATATTCTGTGATAAGCTCTGTTATAATTTAACCCGTTCTCAGATTACTGTCATGAACTATTCTAAGGTTGTCAAATTCTTTGAGAGGGCTAAGGTAGATTTTCGATTTGAAGTTAAAGCTTGCCTTGTCTTAAGTAAATTTCATTCTATTGGTTTTATTTTTCTTAAAGGTAGATAAAAAGTGAAAGCAGATAGTATTGGAAATCAACAAAAAGATGTCTTGAATAATATTATGGGTCTGAGTGTGATATAAACCCTGCTAAATTAACAGGAACAGGTCTAAGGAGGTACAGATTGCAAGATAAGATTATAATAAAATAAGAGGACTACTCATAAAAAAACAAAAAAGGAAGGAAAAATGCCCTAGAACTTAAGGGATGCCAACTGATTTGGAAAAGACGGAAGTGGAAAAGGTCTGCAGAAGCAGCTAACTGTTTTGAGGTGTGGCAGTAGCATGCCTAAGAGGTTGGATGAACAATATTTAATTTGAAATCTCAAAGGACAGGTTAGTCTGCATTCATTTATGTATGCTGTTTTTTTATGTTCTTTCTTCATAGGTCATGTACTGTTATCCATGAACTTTATTCTAGATGTACTGGTACTATGTTTATTTTCCTCCTCACTACATTTCTCAAACTACCTGATTTTTCGTTGTTGGCTTCCTAACAACCTGAAAGTACCAGAGAAAAGAGCAGTACCATCCACATTACAAGCTGTTATTATTTAGGTAAAGAACTCCATGTAGTTCTGTGGAATGTAAGATATTAATTGGGAAAAGGGAGAGCTTCTGTCTGCCTATTGCACCTTGTGAGTGGTGGTACATTGAGTCACCATTTGTAAACACTTTCTCTTTATACCGTCAATGAACTTGATCAGTTGTGGCAAATCGCTGGTAACGCTTTGCCTTTCAAACTGTCCTGAAACAGTTTTTTGGTTTTACACTGTTTTGAAACATTAAAAAAGTTTCTGTTGCACGCATAGTACTGTTGCCAGCATCAGCCGTTGTTTTGTTCAAAACTGTGTAGACTGCACAGGCCATTAGTTTCTGTTGCTGCTTTACCTCCCTTCAGGGATCTTTTCTCGTGCCAGTTATTACTTCATTATAACTCGACTGTCTGGTAGAGTCATCACTGGTTTGAACGGTCTGTCCTGCAGGTGAGCCTCCTCCTGCACTGGTCTGCAGGGTTTTCCCCTCAGTGGGATGAAGTCATTGTTGTCATCTTGCCCAAGAGAAGTGTGATTGCAAGGCCTTGGGCTGCTCCTTATCTTTCAGTTTGCTGCCTCAGTACTGGCCTGATAGTGTTTGATACAGTATTTCAGAGTAACCTCATCTCTGCTCTCGGCAAAGTAGAAAAGTTATTCATTGTGCTGTTCAAGTGTTACTTGATCATTAATTTTCCTCAACTTCTCTTTATCATTTGTGGTGAGAACATGGTCATGCCTGATGGTTAGCCCAACAACCTCCCTTGCTGGGGAGTTGCAGGAGGGATTAGCAGGAAGACGAGCTGGAGGCTGAGGCTCTGCTGCCACCAGTGAGTGAACTGAGTCCCCAAGTTGATCTGACAAGTCTGGTCAAAAGGTCAGGAGCAGCCGAGAGCCCAGAGGTGCCAACAGCCTAGCTCAGCCCAGAATGGGGGGACAGACCTGAGCTGAAATGGCCTGTTGTGGGCCATCACAGGTGGGTTATGGCATTTAAAGACTTGATGTTCTTGAAACCTTGACTGTCCCTCTGATAAACATCTGTATTGACCCATTGATTAACAATTGGGTAGCCTTGTACTACAGTATATGCAGCATTGGTGTGCCGTTGCCACACCGAAGTACGTTACAGAAAATGGAGTAATTGCATCTTTAACCATTGCAGTAGAAATAACTTCGAGCATTTCAGCTGCTTCGTTACCTTTTACAGTTCTTTTATGGCTGTGTTCTTTGGCGTGTTTGACTGTGGCACCGACTGTTTCCTCTCTGGTGCTTTCCCTTCTCTGCTCAAGTTTAGGATGTACAACAGGCGTATGTATGTGCCTCCTCCCTTCTAGAACCTTTTTAACCTAAATATTAAGTAATATATTGGAAGCAGGGTTGTACAATCAAATGGATGGAAACAAAACTTTCTGCTTGACTGAGAAAGTGTATCTGTAGCACTCATTTTTAGGTAATATGTTATTACTGAGACATGTGAATATTGGAATGTATGTCTGTCTAGGTTAAAAACCTTCAAGATTTCCTAGCAGCATTTTCAGATTTTAATGAAGCAATTTCGTTTGGATGCCACCAGACTCTCTGGCACAATTGTCAGTTAAGTCAAAGTAAAAGGGATGTTCCAGAGTAGGAGGTGTAATTTTCCAAATTATGGCCGCAGTTTTTAGCCTAGTTTCTTATGGAAATGACTTTGCAAGGCCTGTATTTTCTTCCAGCTTTTAACTTGGCCTCTAGCATCTGAGTTTATTACAAAGTGCAGATCTCAAACATGCTGAAAACTCTGTAAATTTCATGGAGATGTTACTAAGGTGCAGAAGAGAAGTTCTGTAAATCATTCTGGCTATGAAGAAATTGCTCTGAGAGTTCACACATTAATGGAGCGTTCATATAGGAGAAAGTCCTTAGGAATACCCCAGCTACAGTAATACCTCAGAAGTAGTGGGGGTTTGAGTCTCCTCTGGTGCTGCGAATCCCCTGTTCCACGAGGATAGGTATGTCATGAATATGCAAATAAGGCATGCCTGTCACCGCACCCCTCTCAGCCCCAGAGCTCTGGAACGTGTTCCTGGCACAGCCTCACACCTTTGGACAGATCAGGGAAGTGAAGGGAATCTTCCCTGCCCCAGCTTTGGTCGCCACAGTACCGTGCCGCTCCGTGGTGGGAACTGGCTGGTGTGGGCTTCCTGGGCTGGCTCCAGGAGGGTGTCTCCACCACCTGGACTGTCCTGTGCTGGGATGGTCCTGTGTGGCAGCTGTGTGGAACCCGCAGCCCTCCCACTGCTGGGACCTTCCAAATGCTTTATGCTGGTGTGGCAGGGGCCTTCCATCCCATGCCACGCCTGTCCTACCTCTCGCTGCTGCTCAGTCCTCCATGGGATATGCATCCTGCCAATTGCCACCGCTGAGGCAGGGCTCTGTGGGAGTGGGGCCGGGGCTGTGAAGAGGTGAATCCATGAACGAGGAACCACGAGGTAGAGAAGGTTGACTGTATAACCTTTACAACACACGTAGGGGAGGGACTCTGAGTGTTGCCTGAGTGAGCAGCCCTGCCTTGTGAGGCGTGGCTGTCCTGTCTGGTGGGGTGACAGGACACTGTGCACATGCACCAATGGGAAGGCGCCATGAGGAAGTGAGGAGTTTTTGCTGAAAGAAACCCCATGAGGATGCGAAAAAGCAAAAATGTAAGCGTGAATATGCGAGGTATGACAGTATAAGAAAAACTTCAGTTGTGACATTTCCTTAAATATCACGATGATTCCAAATTCATTACTTCTAGAAGTAACTAAGGTGTATAATACTTGATTATTGTGTCTTCTGTTGGTTTAGATTGTACCTTTTGCTATTCATGCAGAGAACATTAAACGTCCTCTGAAATACACTTGTCCATTAATTTTACCAACAACTTCACTGGGTTAAAATTCTATCTATTAAGCTGAAAGTACAAGAACTTTTAAGAAATGTAAGAAACTTGGAACAAGTGATTGTTTGCATTAGATAACTATGGAACTAGCTCCTGCTATACTTTCTTATCCCAGTTACCTGTACTGTGAAGACTGAAGTAGACTAAAAATCTGACATGAAGTACCATCTTATCAAGAAACCAGATTTTCATTGTAGAATTCCAACTTCTTACTATTCTTGAAGCAAGAAGCTCAAGAGTTAACTGTTTTATGATGACTGAATTTAAGTTGAATACTTGCTGAAAATTATCTTTTTATTCCCCCAAAATGGGTGAACTACAAATGCACATTTATAAGCCACAGGTTGTAAATACAGATCTCATAAGTAATCAGAAGTACTTTCATAGAGTCTCTGAAAGATAACCAGGAAAAGCAAATAACCCTCTGTTTCCTCAGCAAGGGTGTTGACGTTTATTGCAATAATTTTAAAGATCCTCAAATAAAGAATTACCTAAATGCATCACAATCGTATGTGAAGATATGCTAAGTTGATCTTCAGGCATGTTTCTCCTTCAAATAGATCAAGTTGCTAAAGAAGTGCAAGCAGAGCTTAAGGAACATGGAATTTGCTGCGTATTTTCTCTGTCTGGTTCCCTTTATCTTTGAAGACATGATAGTATATTATAAAGGAGAGCTCAAAATTTTGATCCTGGGTATGTTTCTGTCCTATTTTTTTATTAAGATTGAATAAGTAGTGTTTATAATGTGAATTGCTGTAGTGCCTACAGGAGTTTCAAAATATTAAAACATTTAATTTAAAATTATCACTTAAGAGGTCATTACCAACACAAACAATTGTTAGTGTAATAAATATCTTGCAACATCCTGAAGAAACAATTTGCAGTTTTGTGGTGACTCACTGCTTGCACAGTTAATTTTGGCAAGAGCCAATGTCTTAGAGGTTACTTGGCTTGATTTAGTCAGATGTCAGGATGGGCTTTCTACCAGAAAATGATGTGATTGATAGAGTCATCTTAGGCAAAAAATGAATGTAGTGTTGATTTGCTAAGCAAATATTGTTCACTGTATTTGAGTAGTTCTGTTTTCAGTGTCATAGTGCTTAGTATCTGGAAACAGTTGAACAGTAATGGTAGTACAGTCATACCTCCAAATTCGAGAAAAATGAGTCTTCCAGGGGGTCTCGTGAACTGTCTAATTCGCAAACACGTGCGAGTCATTAATATGCATACAGGCCATGCGCTCTTGGAACCTGGTAAACCTTAACTTTGCAACGCGGCAACACCTGGGGCCCCTTATGGCAGGGCGTGGTGTCGGAGTTTCTTTCCCTTTAAGTGCGGCAGCTGCGATATGTACATCCGCCGGTCCCTAGTGTGAGAGAGGCAGTGGTGGGGGTATGGACCCAGCAGAACACTGCTTATCCCTGCTGCAGCGGGGGGAGGGCATGGGGGAACAGGAACCTCCTCCTGGCGCAGCTGCTGCAGCGGCGGCATGGGCATGTCCTGCCGCTGCCCTGTCCCAGCACACAGCACTTGCCTCACTGCCACTGCAGCCAGCCCAGCCCCACTTTCATGGGACACTTTCCCTGGGGCTATGTCATCATGAGGTGCGTCGGGCGCACAGTCCTCGGGCACAGACTGCATCGCCTTCTCTGCCTGTAGCCATGGAAATAGTAACACGTGCCCAGCGGGGGTCAATATACAAAGAAAATGTATTTTGAGAAAGTGGAAGAGTAATGCAATTATTTAATAATGTTGGTCTCCAGCATTTGAAATATTTTTCTTTGCTTTTCTATAACTGAGGTGTAAGTGGATAAGTTGACAAATGACTGAACTTTTGTCCACATACAGATTAGCATTTCATTTTTATTTGAAACTTATACTGGGGTTTCAGACTCACTCTTCTTGGAGTTGTGACAGCTGAGCAATAACATACAGGTTATTATTCAAGTAATGTTTTAAGTAGGACTACTGTGGCTTAGCATACTGTGAGTAAAAGTGTTAGCTTGGGTTTACAGAAGATAAACTGTAGTGATATATGCATGGTTAGACATTTTAGTACTCAGAAATATTTTTATTACAGATTTGTTCTCTTCTCACCAGTGTGATTAGAATTACAGCTAATATAGATCAGTGAGAGAGAAGGAAATTAGGGAAGACTTGTGTGCTCACAGGAGAAAAATACTGTAAGGAGGATCGAACAAGACAAGGAACCTGAGGTATTCTTTTTGCTTACAGTGTCACCTGGATTGGAGTATGTATTTTTAAAACTTTGGCAGCGTGGCAGTTTCTTATGACAAGGTGCAGTTGCTGTTTATTGAAGTGTGTATGCAAGTGTGCCACTTAAAGGCATGGTTTCACATTGAGTAGAAGTGCTAGTGAACTCAGACAGCAAGACTTCTATCAGTGGCACTTTGTTGTTAATCAGAGATAGATAACAGAGAGGATTGCCAGGGCTGGACATTCCTGCCAGTGTGGCAAAGGTTTTTGCTTTGTAGTGCCAACCTCTCTGGTGCTGCTTTAGGAAAATGGGGGATGAGGGATAATGGTATTGGGATATTTGGTAAATCCTTCTTTACCTCAAGGTTGAATTGTCACTCTGTTGCCAGTGTCTAGGCAAATAAACCTACTGCTGTAGAAACTGATGTGCTGATTTCTGTCACTGCTGGAGCTTATATCCCAGTGCAAGGAGAGAAACTTTGCTGGGGGGTGGTGCTTGGGGGTGGGCATGGGGTTTGGTTGGCATGCTGTGATATCTGAGCCCTGTCTACTACTTTGAAAGGGTCATAGTCTTAAGCTTCAACAGAGGAAGTTCAGACTTGATATTAGGAGAAGGCTTTTCACCGAAAGAGTGATTCGGATTTGGAATGGGGTGCCCACAGAGATGGTTGAGTCGCTAAACCTGGAGGTGCTCAAGGGGAGGCTGGATGAGGTGCTGTGTGATATGATCTAGATGTAGATGCCAGGTTAGCTGGACTATAGGTTGGACTAGATGATCTTCAAGGTCGTTTCCAGCCTTATCTATACTGTGAATACTGTATCTAAGCATTCAATTTCCTATTAACATTTTAAGGCCACAGAAGTGATTGGCAAATGACTGGAAGTACATACAATAATTTTCCCCATATTTATTAATTGTATTTTGATGACAACAATTGCTTTAATTCATATTTAACAGAGACACCATTTGCAACAAAAAGGAATTTGAGATTCATTGTGCACAAAACACTTCCTCTTCTGCTTCTTCACTTTTCTGATGGACTTTACTTAGAACCCTGATCAGTAGAAGAGCCTCCTTTTATTTTCCAGCTTATTTAGTACTAGTTGGCTTTAATGAGGGAAGTTACTGTGCTTTATTGACTGAGGAAAAGTAGTGTAATTTGACTGAAGAGCAGTCATGTAAAAGAAGGGGCAGTGTGTGTGTATAGAACTTGAGAGTTTGTTAAAGAATAAAATTACTATATAAATGATGGCATTGGGTTAGATTGAGTAGATTATGTTAGTAATTCCAGGGTAGCAGAGGTTAACATTTGAATTCCGGAAAATGGTCGAACATTTCAGCTACTGCATTTCAGCTAGTACCAATTTCCTGTTTCTTAGTATATTTAAGTAATGGAACTTGCCTTTGTTTTGTTGTGGTTTTTGTTGGGAAAGCTGCTGTCCACTTTCCCCCTCTGCCTCATCTACCTATTTGTGCTCTCAAGCGTTTGTCCTTGCCAGCACCTTTCAGGGACTGCCTGTGTGTGTGTGTGTGTATCTGTGCATCTGTGTGTTGCTGTTTCTGTGGCTACAGGTGGGGAAGGCAATTCCGACAGGTGTCCTAAACTGCAGCAGAAGCCAATTGACAAGTGCTGTGTGCTGGGATGGGGCAGTGGTGGGATGTGTCCACACTGCCACACCAGCACGCTTCTGTTTCCCCATGCCCTACCCCCGCTATGGCAGATGGAGCCGGCATTCTGCTCCCGCACTTGGGACCGGCGGCAGTGGAAGCAGCAACGTGGCCAATGAGAAGCCCAGGGATTCTCTGGGGGTCTCTCCAGGCAGAGAGGGCTCAGAAACAGTTCCCTTTTCTTCCCTGTGCTGTGAGAGCCTGTGGGGAGGAGTGGAAAATGCTCCCCAGGGCTCCTGATTGGCTGGGGACAGTGATGGGCATGGCCTGTATGCATATTAATGACCCGTGACTTCTCATGGTTAGAATACAGTACATCCCCGCTGCATTGTGACCTCTGCATTATGACCCCACGGATTTGCGAGGAAAATTTCTCACAATTTTGCTTCAGCCATTTGCGAGTTTACCCAGCTGATGCATGTGCAGTGCCTCTGCTCCGCCGAGGGGCGGTGCTGGAGCTCCCTGTGGGGCGACGCTGGCCCAGCCCTATGGGGAGGGCCATGAGTCACGCTGTCCCCTGTTACTCTAAGTGCAGCTGGGGACTGCCCCCCCCCGGGCGTGTGTTACTGTTTCCATGGCTACAGGCGGGGAAGGGAAGTGCCCCAGGAAAGTGGGGCTGGCCGCGGCGGCCAGTGGGACATGCTCACTCCACTGCCGCAGCTGAACACCCCTGCGCTGTGTGGGGCCGGTGCGCGGCGGGCACAAGCACTGAGGCTGGGGAGGGGGCGGGTGTGGAGCAGCGGCATGGGGTTTCAGCTGCGAGCAGGGGCCCTCAACAGCTGCAGAAGCAGCAGTGTGGCCGAAGAGAAGTCTAGGGATTCTCGGGGGGGGGAGGTCTCCCCCGGCAGACAGGGCACAGAAATGCTTCCCTTTCCTCCCCTGTTCTGCGAGAGCCTGTGGGGAGGAGTCGAAGAGGCTCCCCAGTGCTTCTGATTGGCTGGGGGTGGAGCAATGGGCATGGTCTGCATGCATTTTCATGACCTGCACGTATTTGTGAGTTTGACATTTCGTGAGACCTCTGACATGACCCATTTCTCTCAAATGCGGGAGTATAATTGTATTTGTGGGACCCCCACAGGGATACCTGTACCCTGCAGCTACGTGAGTATGACTGTAGTTGATTCTCCTTCCTGCAGGAGTTTCTGTTCAGGAGATGGTCAATGTAACTCACTGAAAGTGACAGGTAATGAAGTATTAGCTACTTTGGGTAGAGCCTGCCAGTAGGTTGGCTTAAGCCTCATGTTTATTTTTTTGCATGGTTTGTATAATTACTTTTTAGATTCTCAGATCTTAAAATAAATCGTGATGCACTGGTCCTTTTGTCTTTTGCCTACCTCTTTTAAAAAAAATTTATTTCATTTCCCACTGCATTTCCTATTTTTCATCTGCATAAACATTATTTATCCTTGTCTTTTATATAATGTATTTTATTACTCGTCAATCATTTTGTTTTCCTTTATACTTTAACTAATCTAAGAAATCTACTTGCCAATGACAAATTTGTTGAAGTCTGTGCTTTGAAAATTTTTGTTTTAAATTCTGTTGTACATGTGAGACTCAATGCTTGAAAATCTTTTTTTATGCATTTAAGACTGTTTTCACAGTTCCTCAAGAAATTAAGAAATTTATTCAGAAATACTTGTTCAAAGATGGAGAAGAGTAATCCTGCCTTAGAGTTGTCATGCGTCTCAGAACGATTTGTTCATCTGAGTGTTGATGATGGCATTACAGCTTTCAGATAAGGTCACTTATCATTAAATTCGAGTAACCACTGAACAGAAAGTTTATTTAAAAAGCTTATTTCAGATCAGATCTAGAAAGAAATGCATAACTGACCCTGACTGTAAGATAAATGCAGTTTTGTGTTCTCTCAGTGCATCTCCTCGTGCAGAAAAGGAATTTCTGTAAAGACATGAAGTGTGGAGCTGTTATCTGGCTTCAGATTCTGCCTGATGCAGTGATGAATGATGAGGCAATTGAGAGGGTTCACCATCTGGCAGACATTTGCATAGTTTGGGACATCTAATACTTGATCATGTTTAGATAAGTGTTCTAGAAATCAGAAAAAAGATTCTAACTTGACAGGATATATAAATACTGTAGTTCTTCTTTCTCGTTGTTGAAACACAGATGCTAGTTGTAAATCTGAGGTTCCACATGATGCTCTATGCCAAATAAAATGTTGTTATAACTTGCTTCCAACTGTTCAGATAGGATTTGTGCACATCTTGAGTGATTTTAAAGAGTCTAGCTATTTCCTCCTTGCTATTCCCTGTGGTTCCCTGGGCAGAAGAGAAGTTTGAAAAACTGATGATGACACATTGGTGCCCTGTTCTTGTACTAGTATCTCCTGCTTGTTTCTGAGATAAAACCCTTTGATGAAAAACTAATAGTGTGCATGATAGAGGATAAATTAAAGATAAGTAAGTAAATGTGAGGGTTTTAGTCTCTTCAAGGAATTGGTTGGGAACAAACTATAGTTTGTTTACTAAAAAGAAAGCTTATTAGTTTATTCTATTTAATTGTAAATAGATAGTTGTATTATACAAGCAATTTTCCTCATGGATCAGTTGTTCCCTTAAGAGCTTGAACTGGGATTATATTGTTCAAACAGTTTTTTGGATGACACTGCAGAGATGATCAACAGTTTTGTATACACTTACTATGGCAAATTATTTCTGTAGTTTGCTGTTTCCCAAGAATCTCTCACTAACTGCTTATGCTGTAAATACTATGTAACTACTTAATACAGTTGTCTGTCCATATTCGTGGATTATGGGTCTCCCCTGGGTCCCACAAAACCTTTAATCTGCGAATACGGGTCAGATGTTAATATGGCAAATTATTGCCAGAAATACGGCAACTTTGGAACACAGCAGCATCCCAGGCTCCTTACGGCAGCGAGGAGCATGGGAGTTGGTTTTTTTCCCTTTAACTGCGGCAGCCATCACTGTCAGGAATGGTCTGTCTGAGGCTATGAATATGTGCATATGTGCATATGCACTGGCAAGTCCAGCCTGGCTGCCATGGCCAATTGGTCAGAATGGGCCACACGTGGGTCCCTGTGTTACAGTTACAGACTTCCTGACTCCTGGCAGGTCTGGCTGGGGCTGGGGCCGCCTTCCACGGCAGTGTGGGACCGCAGTGTCCCGCGGCATTATACACCGCGTCATGAATAACGAAGTACTATGGGAAAAATGTCCACAAATATGAGAAGACGTGAATATGACAGCACAGATAACTGAGATATAACTGTAATTTGCATTAATTAATAAAATTCTTTGGAGGTTTTTGGAGGTTTTGGTTTGGAGGTTTTTTATGTGTGCTGAAACATTTTTAGTGAGGATAGATTACCATATATATGTGGCATGTAGGATGAAGGTTGGAGAAATAGCTGTAGATGTCTAATGTAGCCAGGGAAGAAGGGAGGATTGTCAGGTTGCCTCCATTAGCCCTTTAGTTGTCTTGAATTACCTTCTGTCCCAGTCTGATAGCATTTAGCCATGGAAACTACCAGTCTGTGTACGTTTGTCTGTCCCCTTATTCTCTGCAGCCAAAATTTTGTTTCCCACCGGGCATTAACTGTACAGCTGTGCAGCTCCCACAGTGTCATACATACTGAATTGCAGCTGGCATTGCTGATAGCACATAACTTCCCTAAACAGTGCTTCACCTTGAGACCTATCCCTTACCTGACCCTCACAGAATCACTACTTCTTCCCACAGTCCAACTAGCATCCTCAAATGTTTATGTAAATATCTTCTCTTTTGGCAGCCTGGAATTGAAAGGCTTTCTGACTTACTACATCATGTGGTGGTTCTGATCTGTGGTGGTAAAAGTGATAGTAAATTAATACAGTTTTGTAGTCTTTGATTATGTTGGATGTTTTACCTAAACTGTTGTAGCCTTTAATTCAAGACATCTGGGGAATAAGAAATCATTAAATGCTATTATTAATTATTACCAGTTCCTTAGAACTAGCTTGCACATTGACAGCAGTCATTATGCAGTCAGTATAAATGAGAAAAAAAGTAGACAAATTAGTTTTCTGTCACATGTTTTCAGACTTAATACATTTTGAGAATGTATGTGCTGAATGTTTGCCAGATAGTTTATTTTAATTATTCATTTGTCTTTGTTGGCTGACCTCTGCATCCACAATGATTCACTAATGCTTGATCTAGTTTCTTATATTTTTACTTTCCTATACTGATAGAAGGAGCACATTACATTACTGACATAACTTAGGCCTTGTAAAATGAACTAGTGTAGTTATTAATGGATTTCATTAGCTAATCTAGCGCCTTTAAAAAATGCCACTATGTATTGAATACAGTGCAGGCTTTGCTGTCTACTTCATGTGCTTTTATATTCAGATTTAACTTAATTAATTCAGTGTGTCTTGAGTTGGATGTACAACAGGAAGAATATATTTTTGAATAATTTCAGCATTGTTTGTGTATACATGTATATGTACATGTATATAAATGCATGTATATGTTTGTATGAGCATTTTATATGAAGATCCAGGCTCTGGCCACCCGTATGCAGACAGTCAAGTAAGGGAAGCCACAGGAAGTGACAAATCTGCAATTTAACAGTAAGATTCAAAATACGGTTTTATTGGTTGAGTTTCACACTTGATAGCATTTATAACATTATGTTAACGCACTTCATAACATGTCTAATGAATCCCGTCAGTTTCAGGAATTTGCTGCGCACAGTGAATTCAAGGCTGTTGATTGCAGGGGAAAGCTGAGACTGTAAAGAATATAATGTGGGACATATGAAACCCTTGTCATCTGTTTAACAGAGCTGCAGCTTCAGATATTTTTGCAGTTGTCCATAGATCAGAGGCTCTGCCATCATGGTTTTTATGTGCTCTTTTCATGAGGTTTTACATATTTGTACCCTAGACATAACAGACTAAGAGAAAAGTTCAGGGTGCACTTAGACATCCTAGCAAACATGATCTAAACTGAAGCTTCTGCTGAGACATGTGGTCCCTACCAGCCATTCCTAATATTTTCTTTTCTTGGAATAGGGTGATCATGTGACCACAAGGTGAGTCAGTTCATTTAGGTGAAAGAATAGTTTTGTCACAGATCAGTCAGATGAATTATCTCTGTGGACTCATCATCTCTAGATGAGTGAGATGGGAGAGATGGGAACAAAAGGTGCGAAGTGAGGGGAGGAGCAAGTGTGCCAGCTTTGGTGACAGCTACCTGCTAGATTGACAAAGCTGGAATATCAAATTGCAGAAATGTGTAAACCACTTTAAGCAACATTTTCCTCCCTTCCCAATGCTGGTCATTTTCTCCCTTGTTCTGTTGTAGCACATTTGGACAACCACACTATGCACTGGTTTGGGAAAATGTTCTAGCTGTGAAGTAACTTGAGTAAAAGATTCTTGAGATAGATCAGTTCCCTATCACATTGCAATGGTCACAACAGGATGAGAACAGCTGGACATGCACTAGGAGCTTTTTAAGCACACATTCTTGATGAGTTGGATTTCAAACAGTCCCAGATAGATAGAGAGAAATGGGCAGGCATATAGCCTCAGCAGTTGAGGAGGGGAGAACAGCAGAAAGTGTTGGGGAAGGTTTGAGATAGTTTTTAGAGAAAAGAAGAGAAAAGAAAAAGGTCTGAGAGAAGCTGTTTGAGGAGGACATGTGTGGAAGCACTTTGGCATAAGAGAAAGATGGAAAAACGGGAGGGAGGACTGCAAAAGACCGATTCTAGGCTGTGAAATGAGCTTCGTGGACAGTCTGGGGTATAAATGGGCAAATTTCAACTTACAGAAGGAAATCAGTGAAGAGGGATAGGAAATGGTAGAATAAGAAAATTGCTGAAGTGCTTTCCTTTTTTGTGGGCATGTGTTTTGTTGTTGTTTTGTTGTTTGGGTTTTTGTAAGTGAAATATGTAGATAAGATTGAAGAAAGTGGATTAAGATGAATTTCAGGGTACAATTTAAAGATATAGGGATTACCGGTAATGTAGACTTAAAGAATTGATTTGTTGTTTTTTCATTGCATGTCATCATAAAATCCACTTTAGTACAGTGGTAAGTGTCCCCACCTGGCGTGTGGGAGACCCAGGTTCGATTCTCTCCAGGGAGACAGTGTTAAGAGTTGGACTCGATGAGCCTTGTGGGTCCCTTCCAACTCAGAATATTCTGTGATTCTGTGATGTACAGTTGTGCTGTCACAGAACTTCGTAGGGTGCTCTGTGAACTGTTGGTAATGTCAGTTTGGTTGAAGTCCCATCCCCACCACTATCCCACTACTGCCATCTTCTTCTACATAACTTGTCTATGAACTGTAACTGTTATTTTTCTTTCTGATGATAGCAGAATTATACATTTAGTTACACTTTTACATTTGTGTGAGAAAAGAGTATTGCAAATATCATGTTAGCTAATGAGTGTGTTTTACCTTTTGATTTGTACCAAACGGCTTTTGAGTGAAGGTTGCTAATGAATCAAAATGAAAGCCAGCAATCTAAAATGGATTTAAAAAAATTGTTAATCATAGTTACTCAAGATGTAATTTTTACAAATTACTTTCCATTATTGAGCTTTCCTGATTTTATCATTCCCATCTCTCATAGATGTTTTATCAGCTATAGATGATTTAATTATGTTTAGCCAAACAAGTGATTTCATCACTTGCCTCAGTTTTGTGGTATTTTCTCACTCCTGAAGTTTCAACTTATATTTTTTACTTGTTTCTATTGAATTTAGACCATTCTAGTAAATTTAGGTCTTAATAGAACTTTCTGCATTTTTCATGATTTTAATAATGCAGTTCAGGTTTTTCAATGATAAGTATGATGCATTGAAGTATAAGTACATATTTCTTTTACTTCACCATGATTTATCTGTATGTGCCTCTTTTACTCTTATGTTTGCTTTGTTGAACTATCTGTAACATCATGTATTCTGATTCCAAGATTTATTTCTACCATGTTGTTTGCAGGAAAGAAGCTGAGAATTAATGGCACTGTAGATAGGCAGGTTAACTTTTTATCTTAAAGCATATAAGTAAAGGAGTCAAGAAGATTATTTCTAATATTTCAGTCTTTTACCCAAATCTGTCTTCATGCTTTTTCAGTCATAAACTTGTGGGAAAAATACTGGATTTTCTTCATGATTTTATGGTATCACCATGCAGCTTAATGAAAGCAAAGACCGCATAACACCAAAACAATTGTAGCTGTAGTTCTGAATAGGGAAATAATAATTCAAAAATATGGTGTAAGTTTAAAAATTATTTTGTTCTTCAAAATGTTAACATTTGGCTATGAGTCAGAAAAACAGGGAAAAGACATTTTCGTTTTTCCCTTTGTATTTATCTTGTGTGTTCAATTTCAGTGTTACAGCATCAGTAAAATTAGTTATCTGTAGTCATGTGGCTTTCCATGGTGAAGTGAAGAGAGCTGTTTAAATATCTAAAACAGGACTGTGATTTTCTGAAATTGTTAAGTGAGATTTTAAGACAGATCTAAATGTATATTTTGGTATTCTCTAGGTCTCAGTATAATTAACTTACATTGTTATGTGGTCATTCTTTTTACACAAAAGAAATTCCTTTGTTTTGTAGTTGTGATGGTGGATGTTGTGTCATGGATGCTGTTCAATATATCTATATATTTCTTTTCTTTACAGAAAACCAACTTTTTGGATGCCTAAGGGGAGATGTGTCTTTGACATGGAGTATGTGTTTGGTCATCTACAGTCTGAGGCAACAGTCTGTGTGCTGCATATGGCAGAAGAATTAATCGTGGAAAGAGACGAGCTGAATGGCTGGTTTAAAAATGTTAGTGTTTCATGCCAGTAATCCAAAGCTGGGAAAGCCTAGTAGCCCAACAGTAAAAAAAATTACTTTTTCATAAAAGCCAGTTAAAAAAACCACGGCAGTCAATGTATATTTTATCATATGTTCCCTGATTATTTAGCACTGAATCTTTTATAACACTGAAATCATGGTGTGAGGATTGGTGGACAACATCCCCAGCTCACATCTAGCAATTAAAGACTGTGTCAAGATGACTTCTGAGGAGATGACAGCGTCTGTTCTTCTCTCTGTGGTACGGGGTAAAGTGATACCTGCTCAGTCAGCTGGAGATGAAAATACTGAAAATGCTTTGGACACCAGTGTTATAAAAAGACATACTGCCAGTTCAGGGAGGCAAACCACACGCACTCTGTCATACTTACACAGACTTGAAGGAGAAAGTCTTCAGGGCTCAGTGCCCAAAATATGCTCTCTGGCAAAAGAAAAACTGACTAATGACAAGACTAATGAAAACTTCTGGGAGAGGAACAGCTCCATCTCTGATTCAGTGGAATTTCTTAACATTAACTGTAACATTGTACAGAAAAACTTCAAGAGTGATATCCCCTGCAGCCAGTTGTGTCAATCTTGCGAACCTTTAACACGGGGAGAGGCATGCCTGGAAACTGGAATTCCTGTTTCGCTGGAAAGAGCCATGCTTGCTGAAATTCAGTTGAAAATGAATGGACCTTCATTAAGAAGCCAGACAGCAGTAAATAAAAATGACAGCAGTGATCCTGACAAAGTGGCCGTTTTTCGCTTGCATTGTGCTAGTGAAAGGAACATATCAAAGGCTTTGTGCAGTTTACACAACAGCTTCATTTTGGATGACTGCTTGCAGCCTGTGAGTGTTGGTGATGGTAACACCTCTGGTTCCTCAGCCTGCACTTGCAGCGTGATGGAGTTGACAAATAATTGTGAAAATGAAAATGGGCAGCAGTTGTATGAAGATGCTTTAAGGGATGAGTATTTATGTCTGGAAAGAGCACCACGAAAGGTTAAAGTCGCGTGCTCAGGCCCCAATTTCTGTGGAAATAACTTTACTGGAAGAATGCCCTCAAAGCCCTTTCTGAGCCATTTTGAGGACTGTAATGATAACTGTGAAGACGAGTTGGAAGAGGATTTTTTTAGGAACAAAAAGGAACGTTCTACTCTATTAATAAGACGTTTCTGTAAAAATGATAAAGAGGTTAAAAAATCTGTTTATACTGGAACGAGAGCAATTGTTAGGACTTTACCTTCAGGGCACATAGGAACTGTTGCTTGGAATTATGTTGAGCAAAGGAGAAACAACAGTGGCTTGAAGCTTTCTAGGATTACAGCAGAACAGCTAACTATAATTCAGTCCTTAATAAAATGGAAGTTTAATTCCTGTCTTGAGAAGTCTTTATGGTNGTAAGTATAAATTTATGTCTTGATATTATTTGTATATAAGAATATATAACCTATATGCAGGTTAAAATATATATACATTTTATAGATCTCTATATTTTAAATAGGAAATATACATTTATATTTTGCATATATAAAAATAGATATATTAATATATATTATAGATCTACACAGCTTAATATATATAGCATATATGTGTATATAAACATTTGATGGATATGTTACTTACATAATAGTTTCATATATATAATAATAAAATTATGTGAGAGAGTATTACACTACAGTGAAAAATTTTGTTGTTCTGATTACTGACTGAGTTTAGCTAAAAAAGGAAGTGTGATTATTGAAATGTGTGAATAAGCTCTAGGGAAAGGAAAATAGTCAAGGTAAAGAAGAGTAAGGCACTGTGTGCTCTAAAGCACTCTGCATAATTACAATACACAGAATGTTTTCATATGGTCAGAAAAAGCTTAAAATCACATTTCTAAATCTTTCTTCTTCTAAATGGACACTGAAACTATTTCTCCTCTTACCAAGCTCTGTATTTAGTCTCNTGAGCCATTTTGAGGACTGTAATGATAACTGTGAAGACGAGTTGGAAGAGGATTTTTTTAGGAACAAAAAGGAACGTTCTACTCTATTAATAAGACGTTTCTGTAAAAATGATAAAGAGGTTAAAAAATCTGTTTATACTGGAACGAGAGCAATTGTTAGGACTTTACCTTCAGGGCACATAGGAACTGTTGCTTGGAATTATGTTGAGCAAAGGAGAAACAACAGTGGCTTGAAGCTTTCTAGGATTACAGCAGAACAGCTAACTATAATTCAGTCCTTAATAAAATGGAAGTTTAATTCCTGTCTTGAGAAGTCTTTATGGTATGAGGTAAGCTTTTCATAGTGTTGTTTTTTGTTGCCTTTTTGTTTGTTTGTTTGTTTGTCTGGTTTAAAATTTTGATAACCTGAAGACCTTTCCATTAAAAAACCATCTTCAACTAGTAAAGACTTAGTAACACTGAAGAGGATATTTCACTTAACCACATTAGACAAACTTACCTTGAACACTGTTTTTTAGAGAAACATGTTGTCATCCTTGAAAATTTGTGTGGTTTAAAATAGACTTGGGATAAAATGAGTAATATTATATGTGNAGCACTCTGCATAATTACAATACACAGAATGTTTTCATATGGTCAGAAAAAGCTTAAAATCACATTTCTAAATCTTTCTTCTTCTAAATGGACACTGAAACTATTTCTCCTCTTACCAAGCTCTGTATTTAGTCTCCATCTAAAACATACATCAAGTACTCTAAGCATTTTAGTGTAAAAATTATTTCTGCAATAATACTTCTATGTATTTATGGCTTATATTATAAACATTATAGATGGATTTATACAAACATAGGAATTAACTTAGTGGATGTGACAAATATGTGGACCTGTTGAACATATGTACTGGGTTATAATAATTTGATGAGTTAGGAGCATTTGTAGGAAGCTTTCATGCTAATAATCAAAGGAGGACGGAAAACGTAGTAAATGAATGTGGTAATCTGTTCTTCCTTTTCCCTTATCTCACTCTTTGAGCATGCATTCTGTTTGGAACAGCTAAGTGAACAGTAGTTCTGTTCTTCAAGAGGAAAAAAATGTTGGAGAAATTAAGTTTTCGTAGCAGTACTGGTGTATCATGGAACAATAGAGACCTTTGTGTTTTAAGTAGGAAAATGTGGGTCTCATTTGTGCATATCCTTTACATAAAAATTCTAGTGCTAATAAGGGAAAGGCACTGGACTGTTGTCTGGCTGTATGATACTTTCTTTTTTCTTCCCCTACTTAGGGAGGTAGGACTGAGGCTTTGCACTATATAGGAAATTTTTTTTTCATGTAGAATATTATTACTGTTTATAGATATTTTATATGTAGATTTAGTTTCCTCTACTCTGGATGTGTTGTATGAAGAGAGAATATCTTTATGTTGATTTTTTTTCCTGATTTTGTGTGCAGCTTTTGTGGCTGAGTACAGTGCAGTACTTACCCTTTTCAAACGGGGGTGTGTAACATGGCTGTTGTATCTTTTCGCGCTTGTCCATATTGGAACAGTACAAGCCCCTCACATTAGTACATTTCAAAGATGTGGGTGCAAAGAATTTGCCATTGAAACAAATAGTGAGACTGCAAGCTTGGTGTTGGCTTTGCTTGGGCAGTGTATCCACTGCTTGGGTTCAGCTCAGCTGCATCATGTTAGCAGTCTGACTAACGAACAAAATCAGAGTTTCTGGAATCTGAGAGACCTTGGGTTCGCAGTGTTGAAGTACACCTCTTTTTTTCCTGGTATGATGGTGTTTCTGCCATAGTGGAAATGTAATATGACAGTGGTAACTGAGTCCACTGCTGATTAAGATTCTAAATTTGGGCAGCTCACTTGACTGTCGCAGGGTGATTCTCTCAAGCCACGTAAGTGACTTCAAGATGTCCAGATGGCAGCTGCAACAACATAGTTGCAGTGCATAATAGCTGAATTCCTTAGTTAAGCTTACTTTGTAGGCGTCAGTAATATCTTTGCTGTGTCATTACATTCCTAGTGCCAGTAGTTTGAGCTTTAGGAAGCAAGAACTCTGCTGGCTTGCTTAACTCTGCTCAGATGGAAGTTAGCACTGATATATCTGCCACTCTTCCTAGTTGCTGAGGCACTACTGAAATGCCAGTTACTAATAAGGCAACAGTTAAAAAACCATGAATTCCTCCACATCTGTTTCCATGTATACTAGTGGTTCTATTACAGATTTTTCTTGTAGGAGTGTTTCGTAGTTTAATGGTCTGGTATAGCATCATGTTAGCATCAGTTTTTCGTTGTGGGTTTTTTTCCCATATAGGGTTTGTGATGCTTTTATTATTTGTGGGTAAAATTAATGTAACACAATTATTTTTGATTATGCATGGCTAATGTAAGGAGTCTTGGATTATGACTATTTCCATAATGTTGAGCTATAGTCAGTTGATGGTTGTTTTTCTCAGGTGTTGAGTTACTTGTAACCTTTAATTTTCAGTATTTTGTCAGAATGAATAGGATAACCTTGTTTTAATGTAGTAGTATCTTGGGATATACACTTTTCCAGTGTATTCAAAGCATAATTTATATAATGAAGAGGCCTGTGTTGTTTCTTAAGTGGAGAAACAAAAACTGGAAAGCATCTGACTTAACCCGCTATGCTAATAATAATAAGCAGCATAAGAGTCCTTTTTCATGTGCTATGCTTCATACAGATGGCTGATGATTTTGTAGACATGAAGCTTGTGGAGTGTCCATATGAAATCCCCTGCCCATAGGAGTCTTAGTGGAGTTATTCTGCCAAACTTTGTGAGATTCATTCACAGCTCACAGAGCAGCCTAAAAATTTAAATTCTTACCAGCTTTCACTTCCTGGTTCTTCTTAATTGTTTCAGTAGGAATTTCAGGTCTGGGCCATATCATCATTTTGTTAGGATTATGTGCTTTTCCCACAGTTTTTTCCTTTTTGCTACGTATTTTAAAAGATAGAATCCTTTAAATAGACTCTTTCTCTCTTCCCATAGAGTTCTGCTTGCATACCTAAAATATAACACTGCTCTTTATGCTAAAGTTTATGCTGTACTTGTACTTCTATTTAACGAAAAAAAAAAAAAAAAGCTAGTTTGGGTTATGGGAGTTTTGGGTTTCCATTTTGAAATAAAATTTCTAGTCCAACAAGCTGGAAGAAAAAAAATGACATAAAGCAAATAATCTGCAAGTGGTTGGCATGTTCTACTCTAACAAAATTTTTTTTATTTCTCTGTGAATGGGTATTTTGGATATTACTAACTTAATTGTGTATTTTAGACAAAAAGGTTTATAATCTTATTGTAAGGTAGTATGGAAAAGCTGGTTATTATTCTACCTAGACCCTATGTTTTGTTATGAGCAAAATTGACTATTTGGAAAAAAATCAGGGAAGCAAGAGAGAAGCCAAACAGGCATGAAATTATGTTTTCCCTTCAGTAAGTGCTGTAAAAATAAATTGAATGGTTTTTGGTTTTTTTTTTTAAATGAAGCTCTATACTTATATTTGCTTTGGGTTGAATTACTCCAGTTTTTAAGGCTGGCTTTAAGAACAGAAAATTTCCCCTTCTGTCTGTAGAAACCAGTTTTATTACCATAATGTGTGATAGAGTTTGAGTTAAATCTCTTAATACTTTGTATTATCTTGTAGTTGCCTTATACCTTTAACAATATTGGGCCAAATTATGAACAGTAAGTTTTAGCTGTGAACACACTTAGGTATTTAGAGCCAATAGTGTGGGAGTCTTGGCAAGAGCAATATGTTATGCCTTCAGTTTTTCCACATTTTCTGACTTTCCTTCTAGTGACTGTTCATTAACTGTAAAGAAGCATGAAGGTCTGGTTTAGAAAATCTCCCTGCAGCACATTAAAGAGTTCATTTTAGAGTGTTAGAGTTGGACACTTTCTAAATTCTTTCTCAGTTGATGCTAAGTTATCTCCATGACCTGCATGAACTCTAAAAAATTCAGGTTGTCTACTCTGATATAACTGAGTAAAAACTCTGCCATATAAAGATCACTCTGTTGGTGAGTGAATAACTAAAATCCGAATTTATGAGATTTCATATACATTTTAATTTATCTTTCTTTTCTGTCATCTTTCAAGATCTTTTCAAGGGTTGTCTAAAACAGAATAAGCTTAACTTGACAGTAATTGGAGGCATATACGTATCTTACTGGTATGAAATTTGAAAAAGGACTTAAAAGAAAAATCTCTCCTGTAAAATTATACTTGCCACAATATCTAAGGCATCCTCCATGAGATACGAGGCTATTTGATTCCTCTGTTTGTGAAAACTGATTCCATACAGTACAGTTATGAGCCCTCTGGTCATGAAATTTTCTTGAAAATGCAGACTGGTGGCAACCTAAAAAAAGGAATAACAATTGAACATAATACAGCTATTAGGTACCGTCCAAGTACTTATGAGCTGGAGTATCAAGTGACAGGGGAGCTCTGAGGGTGCTCCCACACTGCCAAAGCTAATTACATCAGTGCAGCAGTTGGACCCAGCATGACTCAGGGCAGTGTGACAGCATACAGCTTTCATCAGGAATGTCGGAAGTGGGGCAGTGCTGGAAACATAAACATTTAGCTCGGGCATTTGTAACTATTTTCTTCTTTTTTTAAAAAAAAAATTATTCTCCTAATGATTTTACTAGAAAATTGTATAGTTACTTACCTGCCAAAGACATGATATGAGACAGTGCTTGCATTATCCTGCAAATTGTTTGAAAGCAAAAATTTGTTTAATATTTCGAACTGTAACCAGATATAAGGATTTTTTACTGAGATTGAAGGCTCACTTTTGAGATGCACTCATCAATCCCCTGTATGAGTATGGGAGAGAAAAATATGTTGGATTGACTTGTGGTCATTCTTACTTACAGATAATATTCTTATCTTCTTGTTTGTAAGAAGTTCAAAAGAGTCTTTTAATTTCTGGAATTATAACACTTATAATACATAAAAACTTAAGATTTCCTCAGTACAGCAAATAGTCAAGGATGGAGACTTACAAAGAAGTTTGTTGTCAGAGCATGGAAATCAGCAACAGTAGTGAAAATTTTTATTTTAATTTTGAAATCAGCACATGCACTTGTTACTCTATTAATTCTGGTGGAAATGGGTTGGTTTTTTTTCCCTTAGCTTTTCCAGTGACTGTGATGCCTGTTGAGCATTTCTACAATTTGGACTTTGACTCCATAGTAAAATAATGTGAACTTCTTTTAAGGTGATTAAAAGTGGTTCTTATGTACTGGTTAATTTTACGCTATTCTGACACTGTAAAAATTGTTTTCAAGCGATCACAACACATACAGACCTTCATTAGTAAATTGTAGGCAAAACAAAGGATGTATTATTAGCTGCTCCAGTTTCATGTCAGTCTTAGTTCTTAAAGTGTTTAGGAATTCCCTACAAGTATTAAAGAATGGATGAAATCCTGCTCATACAGTAATCTGTTTGAAATCTCCTATTGTGATAATGTTGCCTGGAGGGAGAAAATGAAGCATGTGCAGAATGGAGCTATTTGCTTCATGGGAACTATAATTTTATGTCAAACATTTTAAAAGACAGATATATGTCAAACTTATATTAGGCAGTTTTAAAACTTTAGTTTTAAACTAAAAATATTGTCTGTGTAAATACGTGTAACACATTGTAATAGAAAGAACTAGGGGGGGAAAAAGGAGGATGTACAGCCTTTGGAAAAAGGGGCAGGTAAGTCAGGGTGTGTTTAAGGAAGTTGTCAAGTCATGCAGGAGAAAAACTAGAGAGGCAAAGGCCCAGATGGAACTCAACCTACCGTTTCTGTTAAGGACAACAAGAAATGTTTCTATAAATACATCAACAGTAAAAAGAGAGGCTGCAACAGCCTTCACTCCTTACTGGATGCAGAGGGAAATATAGTAAATAGAGATGAGGAAAAGGCAGAAATACTTAATGCCTTCTTTGCCTCTGTGTTTTACAGTAAGACAGATTGCCTGCAGGACAACTGGACTCGTGGGCTGACGGAAGGAGTAGAGGTGCAATATAACCCTCCTGTAATCCACAAGGAGGTAGTAGAGACTTACTGAGCGGCTAGAATCCTCACAAGTCCATGGGACCAGATGGGATCCATCCGAGGGTGATGAAAGAACTAGCTAGGCCACTCTCCATAATTTACGAACAGTCCTGGCTTATTGGTGATGTACCACAAGACTGGAAATTGGCTAATGTTACACCCATCCTCAAGAAGGGCAGAAAAGATGATCTAGGTAATTATAGACCTGTCAGCCTGACCTCAGTCCCAGGCAAAGTCATAGAACAGATAGTCCTGTGTGTTATTATGCAGCACCTGCAAAATGATCATGACATTAGAACTACTCAGCATGGATTTAGGAGAGGCAGGTTTTGCCTGACCAACCTGATCTCCTTTTATGATCTGGTGACTCGCCTGGTTGACGAAATAAAGGCCATGAATGTTGTNCTACAGGAACTGGGGTTGTTCAGCCTGGAGAAGAGGGGGCTCAGAGGTGACCTCATTGCTGTTTACAGCTACCTGAAGGGAGGTTGCAGTTGGGTGGGTGTGGGTCTCTTCTCCCAGGCTGACGACACCAGAACAAGAGGACATGGCCTTAAGCTACTCCAGGGGACGTTTAGACTGGATGTTAGGAAGAGTTTTTTCACAGAGAGAGAGATCTCTCATTGGAATGGTCTGCCCAGGGAGGTGGTGGAGTCGCCATCCCTGGAGGTGTTTAAGACAAGACTGGATGAGGTGCTCAGTGACATGGACTAGATGGTGGGAGGCTTGGATGTATGGAGCACGGTGCCCGTGGTTCCCTGGATGGGCGTTCACTTTGGAGTTGGACTAGATGATCCTGTGGGTCCCTTCCAACTCAGAATAACCTGTGAACTCAGATGGGATCATTAACTTGATAATAAAACTTGCCTCAGTACCTTTCAGTTGCATGTGCTGTTATTTACTGTTCATGTTACAACACTGCTTGGAAACCCTGATTCTGGACTTGAATCTGTATCCTAGCTGTTTTACAAACAAGGGATGATCTCATCTGTTCTCTAGACTTAGTGGCAGTTAGTTCTTATTGAGCTCACTGAGAATTTGGAGAAGATAAACTTCTCCCAAATACTCTCCATATGCTGTGGCTAGATTTTCTTTTATCTCAATGAGATTAGTAGCTGTGTGCTACACTGTAGTTTGCAGAAGGGACATATCCCAAGTTTCTGGTGGGGAAAACCAAAAAAACATCAAACTTACCCACCACTTCCAAATGTTAGGGAATTTTAGAGTTTTGTGCATAAGAGCAAAGAAAAAACAAGTTTTTAAGAAAAAACCCCATAGCCAATCAAGATTGAAATACTTCTAGGCTGACTGTAGGTCTGAATGGTAATTCTGAATAGTTCGTCTTTCAGCAAAAATGTAGGAATTTGTCTGAGCCATGAATTGTTCTAAATGTGATTGTGATCAAGAAGATGACTCCTGAGAGAAAACTTTCTTCAGTCTTCTCTGTTTTAAATTAGGAATCTATGTTGAGTAACTTTGCAGACTTAGAGCATCCTGCAGCATGCTTGAGGCTATTACAGTTTTGACCCTGTGCATATGTAAGATTCTTTACGTTATATAAGCACATTACCCTTGCCATGGGAAGTGTAACATTGGACTTCGTGTCTGTCGTTTACAATCTTGGGATTGCATGATGTGGCTTCTGTATGAAAATGTATATATTTTAAAGGGGAAAAATGTTATTTTGTGAGCATTCAGAATATTTCCCATTTAGAAAATTAACTTGTATTTTGGCTTACCTGTGTGTCTTTTTGAGACTTGCCTTACTTAAAATACAGCCCGGGAGAACTGCGAGAGTGCAAACCCTTTCACTACATGAACGTTTCATTGACGTGTTGTGATTTACCATCAGCATAAAGGAGGCTTTGGCCTATTCACATGAAGTCACTCAGCAGGGTGGAGACTGTAGACAAGATAGGTAGAGGTTATCCACAAGCATGAAGTATAACATGGATGCTATTAAAACAGTGGTGTATTAATTTTCTTGTTCTCTGGTAGTCCAGAAATAGAGGGGGTTTGTTTCTTTTCTTTGTTTTCCTTTAAGCAACAGACTGTGGATGGACTTTTATAATAATTTGAATGCTTCTTTTGAGCAACAAAGTTCTTTCATCTTTAGCTGGCATTTGTGAATCACTGCATATATAATTTAGCTTGCACAGTGTTTCTTTGCCGTTAGTTTGTAAAAACTGCAAATTCAGCCTCTGTAAATGATGATCAGTTTTGAGTCAATTTTTTTTTAGTTTTGAATGCATTTCTCATCACACTTCAGCTTTGACCAGCTGTTTCCTGTTTTTCCTCCCAGTGGTTCAGCTGCTGAGGACATGAATGCATCAATGTTTTATTTATTTCAGAATTAAAATTACCTTTATAAAATGATGATAAGTGTAAAACAAGTAAGTTGGACAAGCAAGTTATGCTGAAATTCAGAACTGTGGTTTGCTGTACCTAGATGTTTCATGTATTACAAAGCTTTGGCTACACAGAGAAATCACCGTGACAGAAAAATTAATCCATAATCAGAAATACCAGGATGTAGCTTTGTGTGGGAAATTTGGGTGTGTGTGATGGAATTTTTCAAGCAGTTCCAGGTTTTTGTGTTCATATGAGAATATTTTGATTATCTGACATAGGATCTACATAGTGACCTGACCATGGCTTTATATGTGTTCTGTTCTGCCTCCACCATTTTTTTTACTGTTTTGGATAGAGGATATGTTAATTTTTCTAATCATACAAACTCCTTTTGAATTTTAGAATTGAGTTTGTGCATGTATTTTTTCAGAATAAAGCAGGACAAGTGCATGAGGCAAGACAAGGAAGAGTTGATATATTACCAGTCTGTTAGGACTGACTTGTGCAGTACACTTTTTTGTGTTAATGGTGAACTTACTCTGTATTCAAACAGACAGGAGCTGTTTTTTGTCATGGCTTCAGATGCCTTTCTTCAGAACCTTTAAATCAGTGAGTTACTAACCTAAAAAGGTGTTTATATAGATAGTAATGAGAATAATGCCCCTTGTCTTCAGATTTGAGGTGGTCACTGCATAGGATTGTGGAAGGATCACTTGTTGCCCCTTCTTTTTTTGTTCTCATGTAGCGGGCTGTTCTGTTGCATCCAGCCTCCTCTGTCTTTTTTTCTTCTTTAGTCCTCTCTGTGACCTAAGTCACACCTTTAGTCTACGTGCTCTGGCATGATAGAAAATCACACAGGGATAGTGGTTAGCATGTTAACTCCCATGGCCAGTGATCGCCTCTGGACTGAGGGCTTTAATTATCCTTTACCTGTTCAGTCACTGAATTTCTTATCCGTGAGTAGCAGAGAAAGACTTTTGTGGAGGTCCCAGCTCCAGAACCTCAGAACATGTGTTTGCTGCTCTGGACAAAGTGCTGTATTCCTCAACTATTTTTTATTTTTATGTACTTATAGGCCTTATCCCATACTATTTTAAGAGCTCTGCAATCCTCTGCAAATGACCTTAATTGCCTTAATAGCATTTACCTCAGGATATGATCCAGCTGTTGCCATTTTTAAAGACTCACCCCTACCTCTTGCACTCTCTTAATTTCTCTATGACTTTTCCAGGCTTCTTCTCCCCAGGTCCCTTTTTGTGGATTACTTCAATATCTGCTGTCTCTTTCTAGGCTTCCTGACCATGGAAGTCTCCATAAGGATTCTCATTTAACTCAGCAATGGGAAGGGGGAAGCATTCTCCTCTCTCCCTTGAAAATGCTAATTACATATTTATAAATCCTCTTTGCTAGTTTTACTCTTTTTACTTCAAGTCTATCAAGTAGGTGTTTGTTCTTGTCCCCTAATGCTGTCCTTGAACTTACTTTCATCATGATGAACTTACTTTCACCTTGCTTATTATTCCCTAGTCTGGTGGTCTTTATGGAGTCTCCTTCATCCTTCAATCTTTTATATAGAGAAAAATCTTCCCAATATATTTCCCTTTAGTTCTCTGCTACTAGATAGTATTTTTTCATAGTATTCACAATCTGCTCTTCAGCTGACTGTAACAGTTAAGGCTGAAATTCCTTCTTCATGCAATTGTGTGGTCTTGATGGAGATTCCTGCTCCTATGGCTTTAAGTCCAGCTTTGTTGAGCTCATATAACTTCACATGTGAATTTATAGCTATGTACCATTTATGGCAATTATGTTTCAGTTTTAACTTTTTTGTCTTCTTTCCTTCCATATTCTTTTTGTGGAGTTTTCTTTTCCTGTGAAGGTTGATAAACAGCCTTCAAACCTTACACTGGGTGATTGATATGCAAATAGTTGTATTATTACACTTTTAGACTGCAGTTGTCTTTTTAAAAGTGCTGGTATTTTTGTCTGAAGTTGAAAGTCCGTTTCATCAAACTACGTATCATAGCGAGTCGTACATTTGTGAAGTTTTCCTACTGTACTCATCAGGAAAAAAAAAAAGAAATATTTGCTAATTAGTATTTATATTAGGCATTAATGACCAGATTCCTCTGATCCTTGCTGAATTTAAATTCCTACAGTCTGCAAAGAACCACAAGGAAAACAACAGCCAAGATGAAAGCAGATTCACAGGACATGCCCATATGGTTGTGACTCAGTGGATCTGAGAGAACAAAAACTGGAAAAAACCCTTTTCATTAAGTAAAAGACGTGGAAATTGATTTAACAGTAGTGGGCAGAATTTGCTAATGAGATGTAAAAGGTAGTTAACTGAAAGAACGAATCAAAAGGATCCAGTGTTCTATGAAAAACTTGGAAGGAAAATAAAAGGGATAGTTGACAAAGAGTCCTTTGAGTTTTGGGACTTGAAAAATGTAGAGAGCAAAAAACGAACAAAATCTTATTTTCAACATTAACCTGAACTAAGAGTTTTGCTGGTTTTCTGTGGAACTGAGATATATGTAAACCAGTGTTAGTGCTACTATGACTATTATATACACAGATTGCACTTCAAGTTGAAATATAAAGATAATTAATAGAATTTTGAGAGAAATTATTGGTCACCACTTGATTTCTAAGTCATTGTGGACTGAGACACTCTGGCAAGGTTTGGTGTGACAAGGCCAAACTTGTGGCAGAGTTGGGCAATTTTTCTAGCTTCTTGGGGTTTTAATTGAATGATATTTTATAGTTGGCTGTTTTCATCAACAGTATTTTCTGCTGTGGAAAATATCTGATGAACATAACACTCTTTAAAACAAATTATTGTTAGTTTAAAAAATTCAGACCTACAAGTAGAGTTACTGAGTCTCCAATCTGATAAAAATAATTTAAAAATTCTTACCTTTGCTTATGTGACATGGGTGTATCATTAATAGTATGTGCATCACCGCTTGGAAACCAATGACTGAGTCCACGGCTTGGCTGGATTAAATTTTGTAGAGTTTGGCTGAGATGAGTTTATTTTTTTCATGTTCTGCTGATAAATGCTATGTATCATGATCCCCATAAGGACAACATAGACCATAAGGTTTTGGATTTTAAAGTGCTGCTGCCTTTGCTGTGGTCCTTTTGTTGGGCATTATGACTTATTTCAACACTTTGAGTCGCCTGAGGGCATTGAGGCCAGGGTCCAATGCCACTAAAAGTATGGTTTATGTAACCTTACTGTGCTGGGCAGTTATTGCAGGGCCTTCCTTGCACACTTTCCACATCCATCATTTAATGTTCAGATTTAAAGTTGGGGCGGAGGGGGGAAGATTCTGTTCCTCTTATTAACTCACCTTGTCTCTTAGGCTTGTCCTGACACACATCATAGAGCTTTTGTTTGTGCCTTTGTCAGCTCCAGCTGCTTGGGAGGGAGTCCCACAGCTGTACCAGGGACCTGGAGCACCTGCAGCTGCTGGGTGAGCCAGGTATGGATGGCACTGCATGCCTGCAGGATAAGGAGGCAAGTTCAAAGTTTCCAGATATTTTTTAAAATAACCTTGCCATGCTGTTAGGCCACATGTTAAGATATTAAATGCTTCAAGACTCCTTCAAATAGGGAAAAAAAAATAATAGTGAGTCTTAAGTACTTACCAGTTACTGCTGTGGGGTAATAAATAATTTGGAGTGTATTTGTATAGAATAGATTCATCATTATTGTGTGACATGGAAAGCCATATTATTTTTTTATTCTAGATATGTGCCTCATTGTAGTTTTTTGTTTTCAAGAAGAAAGGTTCACAAAATAGATTAAGTAGTGACAAAATATTAACTGAAAATTTGAGACCAGTCTGTTTTTGAAAGATGGCAGTGTTGTTGCCACTGAACATTCTGTAGTTTAAATTTTTGTACATTTTAATTTTTAACTTAAATAAGCAAGCAAGCAAACACTATAGGGAAGTCGCTGATACCAGTTTTTCTCTAGAACAAAACATCTTTACCTTTACTTTACCTGATTTTCTCTTGCATCTGGTCTTCTGTAGTTAGAAGATCTCCTGATTGGTATGTCTGTTAACACATGGTCAGCTGTTCATCCTCTGGATGTATTAACACAAGTTTTAGGTAAGAGTGAGGAGCACAAAAGAAATTATATTCTGTGTGTCCTGCCTAATTCACATGTGCTCACAGGAGCTGCTTGGATCACAGGGCTCTAGAACCATAAGACATTGTGGATCCCTAGTTCAAGTGCTGGTCAATTTGCTAATTGATGCAAGTTGCTGCTGTCCGTGTGGCCCAACATGGTGCCATGTGGCTGTTGTCATGTGACCCAACATGGTGCCTTTGGCTGAGTTGAATATTGTGGACAGATACAATTGATCTGACATCACTCAAAGAAAACATGAAGGTTTGAATTGTTCTTTGTCAAAGTTGATCCCCCAAAACAGGAGGGTGATGATATGAGAAAGCTTTGTTTGTACAGTAATTCTCATTATACGTAGTTTTCTGAAGATAGAATTCATGCTTTAGTACTATCCAAAGGAGTTTCAGCCAAAATCTTTAAATGCAGGCATTTAACTTAGACACAAAAAATTCATAATCAGTCTGCTGAATAGAGCCATCATGACTTTCAAGATACTGAATGCCTTGTGTTTGTTACATCAGACCAGCAACATTTAGAAGTCTTAGGGATTTATGGGTTTGGTTTTTTGGAGTCCAGTTTGAGAATTTGGGCTAAAGTACCACTGATATACTCTCTGAAAGTGTTGACAGGGCTTCTGCATAACTGTGATCACTGTTGTCAACGTAGACCTGGTTTTCATACATACACAGTTATACCCCCTCATTTGCAAGATACGGGTCATGCCAGGGCTCTCATGGAACGTCAAATTCGCAAACAAGCACAGGTCATTAATATACATGCAGGCCATGCCCATTGCTCCAACCCCCACCACTCCAGAGCACTGCGGACACTTTTCCGCTCCTCCCCACGGGCTCTCTCAGCCCAGTGGAGCAAAGGGAAGCGTTTCTGAGCCCTTTCTGCCTCAGGAGACCACCCTGAGAATCCCTGGGCTTCTCTTCGGTAATGCTGCTGCTTCTGCAGCTGGGGCTGGGCTGCTGTGACCGCGCATGCTTGCAGCCCAAACCCCGGACCGCTGCTCCCCCTTCCAGCCCCACCTCCTCCGGCCCTGGTGCTCATGCCTGCGCCATTCCGGCCCTGTGCGCTACGGGCAGGCAGCAGCTGTGGCAGCGGAGTGGGCATGTCCCACTTCTGCCCCATCCCAGCCCACAGCGCTTGCCCCACCGCCATGGCCAGCCCCACTTTCCTGGGGCACTTCCCTTCCCCACCTATAGCCATGGAAACAGTAACACGTGCCCGGGGGCACTGTGCATGTGTAGGCCAGGGAACCTCACAAATGGCTGAAGCAAAATTGTGAGAAATTTTTCTCGCAAATCAGCGAGGTAGCAATGGAGGGGTCGCAATGCAGTGGGGTTATACTGTATATAGTTATATATATGTACACATACGTATATTCCGATCATAAGTAACTGTGAATATGTGATACAGTACCCATAATGATAAAATCATTGTCTCGCTGGAGTTCTTTTGACAATAAAATTTCATTAGATAAGAATCTTTATTCTGTATTTCTGCTGACCTAGATCTCTGCAGGGATAGTTTTACAGGTATAACTTTCCTAGTAGACCTGTACCAGCATCTCCTTGCTAAGAGAGCAAAGGCTAAAGTTTCAAACCTGCTCATAGATGGCTATGTGTAAGTGTGGAAACTAACTCTTTTCCATACCATGGCTACAGCACGTGTATTTTAATTTATTGAAACTGTATGAATTCTAAACTGTTATTGAAATTTGTACATTAGAAAAAAAAGAAACATGAAAAATCCGATCTTTATGCCTGTCACTGAAGTTTGACTATATTTGAGGTAAACTGTGAGGCATATGCCATCTGGTGGATAGAATTATTCATACAGTTTTATTGGTAATCTTGTTTCATTTAACAAGAAGCCTCTATTAATGTTTTACATACATTTCTATTGTTTACTACATTATTACTTTTAATTGGCATTGGTGGATATTTCTTTAGTCAGAAGTAAAGGGAAAAAGTCTGAAAACTGAATCCAAAGCAAAACGGAATTCCAAACTTTGCTTTGGTATTTGATTAGGCGACCGGATGCTTGGAAGAAAAACCCCAAACTCCAAATGGAAAAGTAACTATTTTCCTTCACTTCAGATATTAATTCTAGAGATTTAAAACTGTGTGCTGGTAAGTCAAAGGCCTTATCTGATAGAGCTTGCTCGAGCCTTTGTCTCATTGCAAGTCATGATCTGTTTGACCTGATCTTTGCAGACAGGTTCGGTGTCACCTTGTGTGTGCGCAGGTGTGGCAGGTGGGGCTGGAGCAGCCTTTCCGAGCCCATGGCTCATGTTAGACTGCAGCATTCAGGTGCCTTTGCCTGCAGGCCAGAATTGCATTTTTGCCAGCCATTGGGATCACAGGTTCATGAAGTGCCATTTTGTACAGAAAGCTGTCCTTTTCAAAATGTTAGACTGCTAGTAGATGTGAGTGGAGATGGGACTTGGGTATTTTACAGACTACATTAGGCAGATACAGTAACAAGTATGGCAAATACGAAATATTTTTATTTTTATGCAATGTTGCATGGGGGCGTGACTTCATGAAATATATTTCAGGACAGTTTATGAAGCAGACATAGCATTGGATATCAACTGGATCAGATTCTAGTAGAGAATTTGTCATATATTGATGATTAGTTTTTATTCTTTGCTCTTTTATGGACAGGAAGGAATCTAAGTACAACTCCCTCATTTTTTCTTTAGACTGATCAACCCAAATATATAAAATCTTTTTTTTCTAAACTTTGCATATTAGAAAATAATTGAAAAAGTGTTTCATAATGTCTTTCATACTGGGATTTACCACAGATAGCATCAAATATTGACAAGTTTGTGCTTATAGTCTGAAAAGGAACAAATCATTCAAATACATTGTAATTAGTGCATGAGCGAAATGGAATTGTCATCACCACATTGTGGCATTGTTCCATTAGCTACAGAAAAGGCAAGGAAAGAGCTGAAATACAACAGAATGGAAAAAGCAGGTAATGCTATTGCTTCCACATGGTCCTGATTTCACAGAGCTAGTTCAGGTATCTGCACCCTACTGCACTACATTCCCAGTCCTGAAGGTTTATTAGTTCAGTCATGCACAAACAAGAGGGAGATTTAATTGCATGTGGAAGCATTCATGGTTTGTTTTATTACTGGAAGTGACTGAATACTTTAGAAGTGTATTTTTAAAGATTCTTCTTGACAGTAAATTTACTTACAGTAGACTCAGCAAACTTATGATATCTGACTGCATATTTCATGGCTCTGTTTTCTTGTAACTAATTTATTTCTCAACGGTCAAAGATAGGTATTGTTTAAAAACACAGAAGAACAAGTGTTCACATTACTTGCAAAAATTAAAGCTGAAATGCTTTTGCACCGTGGTATAACAGAGCTTTTTATGAACTAAGTTGCTTTGGTGCTTTTTTGTGTTGAATATTTCATGAAGAAAGAGCATTTTCAAGCTCACCTCACTTTTAGCTGTTTCACTGGTTGGGAAACACATGTTCAGTAGAACATTGCTGAAATGTCTGTAGGTTTATACTTCACATAGTACTGCATTCTTGCAGAAACATTTATTCTACATTGGGTGCAAATTCTTTGGTTTGTTCTATGATCTTAGTGTGTCTAAAAAGTTTTATGGGATTATTTACCCCTAGAAAGCCCACGGAACATCAAAAAGTTCAACAAACTGTGGTGTCTAAAGTTCCTTTGAAAAACAACTTTCTCATAAAATTATTAAGCATTTTCCACATGCTACTGTTTTCTTTCCATGAAATGCTGGATGACTCCTATGATATGATGATATGATATGATATGGTATCATAGTATTAAAAAAACCCCCGTTTTTTCCCAAGCTGATTGAATTATGGTCAGCCAAAGGAGAAATATAAGTGAACTCTGACCCCAAATGGGCAATTCAGCTACAAGATTAAAAACCAAAACAAAACAGGGCATGTGTGTATAGATATGTTTTCCCAGTGTTTGTTGGGGGGAGTGTTTTCATGCTATTTGAAAGGCATTCTAGGATTCCTGCAGGCAATTTGTGGTGAAGCCCTCCTCCACTTTCATTGTGGAACTGGGCAGAAATTTTCTTGCTTACATTTCCAATTTAAGAGCACAGTTAGAGAGGCAGGTTTTTTTCCACCCTGTGGATCCAAGCAGAAGAGTTAGGTCTTTTCGCGGGCTTCGTGATACCATGTAGGTCAACTGGCCTAGATCCTATATTTGAGTTAGGAGAATAAGGTCCTTGATGTATATATCACATATCCACTCTCTTACCAGCTTAGGAATCCTCACAAAATGATTTAAATTTCAACTTTCATGTTTTGCTGACTTTCTTCTACAAACCAGACAAAATAATCTTTTCCTAAAGTGAATCTGCCCATCATGGAGCAACCTCTCTTTCTTTTTGTGCTTATATGGCATGAGCAGGGATGATATTTTCTCTTGGATAATCTTATGTCATGACTGTTACATTTATATAAGTATAAACAGAAAGAAGTCTTATTCTGAGCAAATTATCTGAATATAAAAGATTTATTCCATTTGCTTTGTGTTGTTGATTAAAAGGTCCTCTGTGTTCACATATATGTTTGAAAAACATTCAAAAATCTGTGTTCACTAAAATACTGCTCTTGGCAAAACGATGAAAAGAAACATTTCTTTCATGTGAAGAGCAGTGCAAGCACTACATAAAATAGATTGTATAAAAGAACAATTCAAAATTAAATTCACATTTTCTCATTCTTTGCTGCTATGCATTTCAAACAAGTTTGGGCTTAAATTCACAGCCTGTGAATTTAAATGAAAATTGGAATATCTCTCCCAAAGTCTTCATGAGCACATTTTAAATCAGATTGCTTGTTGGAAAAACCTGCTTGCCCATTTTTGTGTCTACTAATTGAATAAGATTCTGGGCGAAGCTTTTTATTTTTTTATGCCATTGTCATGTCTATAGAAAACAATTTTTCTACCAGTAGGTGGAATCACATGAAAATCCTAACTATTAAACAGAGCACATAGCTGAATTTTCTGAGCCAGCCAGGAGACATCATGAATGGATCCAGCTTTGAAATTCACAAATAATAGCAGCTTTCTAAAAACCACTTAGCTAATAAAAACACAAATTAGATCAATAGAAAGTATATATATTTAAGAATAGTATGACTTTGACACTGGTTCTTTCTATGCACTTTTGAAGAGTATTGCTGGATAGGTTAAAGATGTCCTCTTCTTACATGACATTTACCACTGTCAAATGAAAACTTTCTGCTAGATATCCCTTCACAGGCATACCGATTTTTTGTGTTGCCTGAGTGAGAGAAAATTCTTGTATTTTTTCATATCCATAGCTGTTCAGTAAGCAGTTTCTTCTGTGTAACTTTCTCATAGAAATTTAGAATTAAAATCTTCAAACTACAAATGCTGATCTATATGATATGAAAAAATTAAGGTGCCAAAATCTTATGAACAGCTCAGCTTTGTAGACACTATTTTAGGAAATAATTCTGATCATATTTCTAATTTTTTAGTATTAGGTTTATTCTCAGACCTTGTGCAAAGAAAGTTGGCACTATAATTTCTTTTGTATGTCTTGGAAAAATTCATCAGAAAAAAGGAATAAAGGTTTCTCGATTATATTACGTATATAAAGTTTTATCAGTATTAATTCTTTGTTAATTTTATGTATAATTAAGGTAACAGGGTTGTTGTATATTTGTATCTCCTCTGAAAAAAAATGTGAGCTTGTGCACAAAACTCAGGCTAAGAGTGAACGATTCATACACCAGTTTATCTTTACCCAACCTATTGAAACAGGTGTGTAATCCCTAGGAAAGGTCAAGCAGTAGATGAAGTTTAGTGCAACGTTGTAGTTGTGGCTGTTGAAGGAGCAAAGAGCAAGACCCTGATGTTAGAGTTTACAGATTTTCCTTCACAGGTTCGCAGGATATTCCAAGTTGGAAGGGACCCATAGGATCATCTAGTCCAACTCCCAAGTGAGCGCCCAGCCAGGGATCGAACCCACAACCCTGGAGCCATGGGCTCCATGCATCTGAGTCTCACATAGTCTAGACCATGTCACTGAGTTCCTCATCCAGTCTTTTCTTAAACACCTCCAGGGATGGCGACTCCACCACTTCCCTGGGCAGACCGACTCTTCCTCTGAATTTTTTTCATTTTGGAAATATTATTTGCATGCTTATTTTCTCCTGTATTTGTAAAACTATAGTAGTATTATGATGTTGGGGTAGTTTGTTCTCCTCCTGCGCATTTTGGAAAGTAAGAGAAAAAATTCACCCATCTAGTACTTTTAAAACTTTTCAATAGACTTTAGGAACCAGGGAATATACAGGAAAGAAAATGTCAAGATCTTTAGTGATGGGCAATGCAGACATTCCATTTGGTCTTTGCTGGCTATGAAAAGTGCAAGTTAGATTTCAATCTGGTTTTCTGAATTCTGATGAAATGGCCTCCCAAATTTTTGTCTTCCTTCCTTCTTCGCTGGTGTAATTTTATGAGCTGGAGAGTTCCCATTTATGTTCTCAGGAAAATAATTTTTCATGGGAATGTTTTTCTCCTTTCAGTGCGTAGGAGCTTTCCAGGGATGGTTTGGATCAAATCATACAGAATATTTGTGATGAAAAGCATAACTTACAACAGCTCACACTTTCTCGGTGAAAGCACTGGAGTACTTAATGTATTGTAAATGCATGTCCTGGTACAGACACAGGTTCCAAAACGTCTAAGGAACTAAAGCCCTTTGAGACAAACCTACACAGACAAATTTAAAGGTATGTGGGAGAACCTGTTGAACCAGAGTTCTGCATCTGGGTTTTTCTGCTTTGGGACAGACATGGCAAGCAGACAAAAGTGGGTATGTTGGATGTTGTCTTCTTTCCCCCCATCCCAGCCCCCCCCCCAGCTTTATACTGTAGTACAGTTCCTTGCAGATATGTGCTCCCTCCAGTTCCGCTCAGAGGAAGTACAAATCTAGTGATATTTGTATTTAAGGATTTGTAGGAAATACAGAGTTTGCTTCTGTGCCATAGCACAAAGTTTCTGCTCTTTGGAATGTCAAATAAGGTCACTGTGAAATTAAAGCTGTTTTAGAATTGACAGACTTTTAATTAAGAGGTCATATAGTCAATCTTCTGCAGAGATGGTTTGTTCTCTTTGGAAGCAAAACAAAGCTGAGTAATAGTGCACCTTCACCTTTGTGTCAAGAAAATCCTGCAGCTGGGGACAATGTCACCTTCTACAAAGCAGGTTGCACCATTTTTGCCTTGTGCTGGCACAATAAGCTCTGAACTCTCATCCCTCAGGCATTTTGCAGTGGTTTGTTTACCTAAAGTTCCTTGACATTATTAGGAAAACATAGCTTTTCTTCCTTGGACTGGAAGAACAACAAACAACAAAAAAGCTGTTGATGTGGGTTGGAGGGAACCGTGTTGTTCATCTTCTGGATTCCACATATGAATGGAATCTCTCATGCTAGTAGGTCCGTATGTGATGGCCCTTAAAAATACATTAGAAGTGTATTTGATGGGAAAAGCACTTGATTTTCTTGTAGACACTGTGCTAAGATGAAGAGAGCAAGGATGTCTTACTAGTGCCTGATTACTGGTTTAGGCTTCTCAATACATACCTCATGTCCTGCGTGTGATATTGGAGTTTCTGGTGAGATCTTATGAACGACTCAGGCCTCACAACTGTAATGAACATAAATTTTTCAGCTCTTTGTTTGTTGGGGTTTTGTTGGCTTTTGTTTGTTTGTTTGTGTAGGGAGGCACTTCAGTGTCTGTGTCAATTCAGTTAGTTTGACAAGCCTGTTTGTGTAGAAAAAGAGTATGTTCGGGACCATAGGGACCATGATCTTAAAGTCAACTGCTAGAAAGCATTACCCTACTATACATGGAATTTAGATGGTGTTTTGTTTTTCTGCACAAACCCGAAATCCCTGAAGAGGAAAGAGAATTTCATTGTTTATCTGCCAGAAGTGCACTTAAATTGTAATTGAGTAAATCTGTTAGATTGTTGCTTTGTTGGGACTGCCAAGAACAGATTGGCTGTCTTGAAGTTTTTCCTTGCATAGTGGATCGTGCTGTACATTAAAGAAGCTTAAAAGAGTAAAGCAGTTTCTGTGTTAGATGGTATCAGGGCTCGCATTATTTGAATAATGATGTGGTCATAGGCACTTAGAGTGAAGATTGTATTATGGATGCCAGGAGTTAGAGATTTTCAGTTCAAATTATATATGTATTTCTTTCAGGTGCTTTGTTCTAAATTCTAAAAAAACCCACTTTTGCAGCATTTGTAGAGTAGTAGCTATGAAAGAATATGAACCTTAGTAGCATACAGGGTATAGGTAAAGCTGTAGATATTAGAGCTGCTTAGGTAAATCCATTGCATATTTTTAAAACTCTGTTTTTTTCTTGTGTTTCTTATCAGTTGCTGTCTTCCAAAACCATTTTGCTAAGAAACCATTAATGTGTCCATTAAAATGTCCATAGACTTGAAAATGTCAATATATTATGAATTAAATGCCCATAGATGCTTGCCAGCAAACTTCAAGTTTATCACAGAATCACAGAATATTCTGACTTGGAAGGGACCCACAAGGATCATCAAGTCCAGCTCCTAAGTGAATGCCCATACAGGGACTGAGCCCACAGCCCTGGTGCTAATCTCAGGGTCATGTCATCATCATTTCTTACATTTTTTTTTTAATATAATGACCTAGCTCCCTGTCCCATCATCCCATTATCTAGATCATGTCACTGAGTTCCTCCTCCAGTCTTGTCTTAAACACCTCCAGGGACAGCGACTCCACTACCTCCCTGGGCAGACCGTTCCACTGAGGGATCACTCTCTTTGTGAAAAAGCTCCCTAAACCTCCC
>WEKX01011110.1:263291-413205 GCA_013390025.1 Pitta sordida
CTTGGACTTATTATCTTGAATAAATTTTTTGTAGTTAAGAAACGCAATTAAATCTACTTGTATGAACTTTATTAGGCTCATTCAATATAGTAAGTTTTCTTAATTCAGAACAGTGGTTGTTCCCTTACTTTACAGTGGAAATAGATGCTGCCACTGGGACTGTAATGATCGTAGTAAAAAGATGGGTATCTTCTCATTAGTAATCTCCCAGTAAAAATGGGTCTTTTTGCAGAAATGAAGGAACAGGTTTGTAATCTGAGATGTCCATTTTCTACGTATTAGCAGGTAGAACATCTGTTAGTGTTCCTCTGTTTCCAGTAAAACATTTGGCAGGCCAGTGAAGGAAGAATAACGGGGTTTTGTAACTTGTGGTTGCGAAACAACTATAATGGTAGGGGAGTTTTTTGTGGAACTAGTCTGTGCTGCAGACCTCAGCGTGGTTAGAAGTGTATCCAACGTTTTCTGTAGAAGTATCTTTAAATATTTATATGATATGTCTCTATCAAAGATTCTGGATTTCGACAGATGTGTTTTGACAAGAGGTAATCAGTAGGAAGAAAACAGAAAGCAGAGTATGTGTACCCACTACATTGGTATCTGTGTAGAAACACACTTGTTATTGCACATAAAATAGGCAATAAGAGACTACAGCTATTCCTCTCACTGATTACTCCTATGGCCTCTTCTTCCAGCGTACTTTTTCTGTTGCCCATTTGCTGGAATGGAATTGATTTATCTCTGTTTCCAAATGATGTGATGAAATTGATGTATGTGAAAGAGATGCTTACTCTATTCTTTTCCCGCTTGGTAATTCCAAGAGTTTGTCTTCTAAGCACAAATCCCTACAGGAAAAATAAGCCAAATTTCAGAATACCCTGAAGTCATGTCTTGTCAAAAGTACATTTCCCCTGAACATAACTGCTAAGGTACTCTTCTGGTTTCCGGCACCTGAGGATGTAAACAACAAATTGTTAGTGAAGCAAATTAGTGAATTGCTACTAAAGTTGGTGTTACAATATCAAGGCAATTCCAGAAAGTCAGTGATTAGAATTAGACAAATTATTTTTTTCTGAAGAAAAATTCTTTACCTACGGTTTTGGTATGATATTTCATTATTTTTAGTGAAAGGAACAATTCTGGAGAAAAATGGATACAACATATTCCAGAAAGTCTTATTCAACAAAAGCATACATGTGAAATTATCTTTGCTTCGGTTTTGGAACAGTGAGAAAACTGTATGGTAATGCCAGACTTAGAGTACTTAAAATGTACTGATCTTTGGGATGTGTAGTGACAAGGTGTTGTGATGTTTCGTAAAATTTTTTTAGAGACCTGAGCTATTTCCTGCTATTTTTGCACTCCTTGCCTAGGTGACATAGTATATTTAATACTGATAGTCCTGGTAAGTACCATAATATTAAAACACTTGTTACAGTTTTTTTCAAAAATAATTTAATCTTTTTTCTGTGAAAATGAACAATGGTCTCTGTCCTGTACCCTTTTTCTGTACTTGTTGCTGTTTGTTAGTTGTTGTGAGACAACACTGAAGGAAGCTATGAGGTTTTACTGGGAGTCAGATGTTTTGCATGTTGTTTACTTTCCCAGCACTGTAGCCTGCAACTGGAGCGCACATTTGCAGAGATTTTCTTCTGTGTTAGTGTTTCCACAAGGGGAAGGTTTGTTAAAGTCAGTAAGTGCTATGTAATGTGTCTTGAAAGGTTTTTAGAAGATATATAACTACCACGTTTACTTCACAGCTTCTGCTAGTCATTGGATTTCCTACTTTTTACCTTTGTCATCATCACCTTGATCACATTTCTTTTTTTTCTCTTGCATTATTCATTGTTCTCACCTATCATCTCCTTTCAATCACTGTTTGTCCGCAGATGAAGTTACTGAAAAGCAGTATTTGAGGGTAAACTAGTCAGTAACAAGGCCTGCTTATGAGATAAAATTACTCAGGTTACCAGATATGGATTTATTCACTTTTATTTGAGGTGTAACTCACTTTAAAATCCCTTTCTGGGGAGTGTAAGACCATGAAGCCACAAAATACCCAGTGTGCTGCAGTATTTTCGTGTTGGCTCCTTCATATATACCTTCATTACAAGAAAATAGATTGTAAAGTTGCTAATTTCAGTTCCTTCACTAGGAAAAATTCATCCACCTTGTGTTCCTATGTGACTCTCGTAAAGTAGCATACAGCTGCCCTTGGAATTTTTAGGTTTGCAAAAATGACTTGTGAAGCAGGTTTTTCTTTTCTGAATTATGCCCCCTTGTGAAGAAATATGGTGGGTCAATAGGAAAGGACATTGCAGTGTTGCAGCAGAGCAGTGTGCAGCAGCCTCAGCAGTGTGCTTGGGAACTGATTCAAGGGACTGTAATTAGAAATATGTAATCCTCTTGTGTTTATATAATTTGTCTCAAAGTTTTTCTCCTTTTAATCTGCCCATTTTATGCAGTAATATAAATGTATTAGTAGCTTAGGGATGAGAAATCTAATGTGGGAAGAATTATTTTACTTTTACTTACAGTGAGTTTACATCATTCCAATGACATTGTTTTCTGTATTTATAAATACTTTCAAGGGATTCCTTAATTGCTGGCATTGTAAAATGTTTTTTAATAATTTTTTTAACAAATTCAGACAATGCCAAGAGCCTAAGATGGTGCTTTCAGATAAATTTAGCATTACATCATTTCATTTCCACTAATGTAAACACGAACTCCAGTAGGTCAGCAAAATTAAATATTCAATGTTCCAGATTTTATTATCTGTGAGTCTGTGATTAAACTGAAATGCTTGTGGAGTTTTTACATGGAACAGATTTCCACTGACTGTTGGGACTGTTGGGACAGTATACTGCTTAATGCGAGCTACAGAGGTGAGGCAGCACCATGTGAAATGCAGCAGCGGGATTAAGATTTGGCAAGGCACTTCTTTCCTCTGCAGGCTCTTAGGCAGTCTCTGTAGACGAGAACAGACTGTCATCTCGTATTGCTGGAAGCTAACTTGCAGATTCTGCCTGTGTCTGCTTGTTTCAATTTCTGTACAATTCTGTCATTTTCCTACCAGTTGATATGATGTGGATATGGTGAAACACAAGAGGAAAAGGTATGGTTCATGTAATATAAAATATAAAGAAGTTTTTTTTACTGCAGGAATAATATGAAAGCTTTGCTTCATCAGAAAGAAGAATGTAGTGCTGGAGAAAATATATTCTTGATTTATTAAGCAAGATATTTCTTTCTGGAAAAAGTTCCTTTTTCAGTCAATACTTAACCCGCAGATGTAAACAAGTAGCAATTATGAAAAGCCTGCGATGTTTCCTTTTTATTTAAAATAGGCATACTGCATGTGAATGTGTTCAAGCTTCTTGTGCTTAATTGATCATAAAGCTACTTACATAATTTTAGTATTTAAAGTTATAGGAGTCTACTTTTTTTTTGCTTAATGTTGGGTTCTAACTCTATAAATAAAGTAATATAATTATAGGCTTTTCTTTTTCTTACTTTGTTGTTTTGATAAAATACTTAGATGCACTTATTGAAGAGAGCATTAAACCCCTACAATGAATACCTGACTCTTACTGTGACTTGATAAGAAATATTCCATGTACAGCAGGGATTTGTAGAAAACTAGCTTGTAGTATATTGAAGTCATAAGGGGAATATATAAGATTTGGTTTTTTGAGTATTTAGTAGAATATAAATTAAAGCAAATTCGGTACCTGTCACTTCACCCAGTGTAATCAATAGAAAAAAGCTCATTCGAAATGTGGTCAGGCTGACATTTGATTAGTATGTATGTTGTTATAAATGCTAAAAATACTGTTTTGTCTTATTTTCCCATCATGTGCATGTGAAGCTTACCTTACAGGCAGCTCACTACACATTAGTATTGGTAGTGAGGGAAATGTTTCCTTTTCTGAAACATATGTTGCGCTTTAAATAATGTAAAAAACTTGGGAATTGTCTAATGTTTAAATGTACTGGACTAGTCTTCCAGTAAAGTATTGTGTTTCAGGAATTTAAACTATGAACAGTGCTTTTGACTTGATGCAAGCAATTTAATATGTAGCTTGTTTAATGAGGGATCCAAGTACCTACTTCTAAAATTAACACAATAATGTTGTAGTGATGACGCTGAATGAACACAAAATCTGTATTTCTGTGACAACTTGTCTTATTTTCATTTAAATAGCAGGAGGAGTTTTATCTCTGTGATACCTTCGGAGTTTAGTGTTGTAGCTTTATTATGTTTAAAAACAAGTACCCTGGGAACATTATGGCAAAGCTTTGAAGTCTTCAGTAAAGGGTCCATATCTCTTTGTTTCTTTGTGCTGCTACAGGTGGTAAGACAAAGAGGAACTGAAGGTTGGTACATCATTTATGATGTTAGAAGTCACATATACTGTGATATGCTGTCTGGCAGCATTACACTGTGGGACTTATTTTCCAAGGAGCAGAATGAATGCATAGGAAAATTAGGTTTTAAAGTCTATGCACAGTGATACAAAATGGTGAGCTCTGAGATGTACAGATATAACAGTTTCTTAAATGGCCATATTGATAGGTCACACATATGTGAACATGGGCTTTTGCTGATGTATTAGTATGTCTAGAGGAGTAATGCCCTGTGATTAAAATAAATACATAGTTAGCCAGTCAGATTAAAGAAATAAAAGAATGACTAGACTGAAGTGTTGAATTACAAGCACACATTTGTCAAGAACATATTCGGTTATCAAAACCATCTTAAGTTGTGGAATTATATTTGTCGCCATCTTTTATGTTAATTTAGAGAGAGATCATGACTCTCACCAAGTGTCTTTTTTGCATCAGTCATTTAAATCAAACTAAAATAGTGCCCAAGCTTTACATCTTAAATTTTCATAAGCAGCTAAACCTCCGTCATTGCTTCCTTTTCTGTTTTAATAGATAAATCTTCACAGGTAGATTTTATTGTAAAATAATGTATTAGTACGATTTATAGGGTAACTTTTGAACTATAAGGACTCAATTTTAAAATAGATTTTAGAAGTATATATCTCAGATGGAAATTACTTTTTTTCGCTGCACGATTGCCATTTTCTATGCAAATATTATAATGAGTTTATATATATAATGTGGACTCGGGGGTTGATGAAACCTCTGTTATAAAAAGCATATGTAAACTTTACCCTCAATGGAATAGTTTGTCCTTGATATGACTCTGAGAAAACAAGGGTCCAGAAATTGTTTCTGCTTGTTTTTTCTGTACTACAGTAAAGATCCATTAGATCTGTATAACATTTATAAAGTACTTTTTTTTTCTGGTTTTTTTGTTTTGTTTTGTTTTGATTTGTCCCCTCAAGTTCTTATAGTAGCACTGTTTGAATAAAAAGGTTTTCCTGCCTATTCTCAGAATGTTGATACTGTGACAGAAATGTCTTCTGAAGATCTTAAGAGTGTACTTCTCAAGTTGGAAGTATTTGGGGCTTCAGTAGAATGTTACGCTACTACTAGTTTCGTGGAAACATATAATGCTTTCAACATTTTTCTGACTCTGATAATTGTTTAAAAGGAGAGCAAACAACCATTTTTGCTTGGTAGTTAACAGAAACAACCACTGCAAGTTTTCCCCCCTCAAGTACATGAATACTTTATTATGTATGTGAAAACTTGCTGCAGTTAATTCAAAACAATTCCATACTCAGCTCCCCAGAGCTGTTGAAGAGCACTATTTCTCACCAAGGTGAAGCTTTTGAAAAAGTTTAAAGAATCCTAAATTGGGCATGTGTACTTAGAGAGAAATGAGTTCAAAGTCTTTTCAAAATTGATGTGATAGTTTGAAAGAGAAGCTTATAACACGAATCTAAGTTTTATACTTGAGCATACACACAGGTCACTTACACATGTAATCCGGTGTAATATAATTGCAATTTATAAAAATGATTACACTGAGCAGAGTGGCTATGAATTTTCGTAAGGAAGCTGTTGAATATACAAAGTTTAGTTGAAGCTAATGCTAAAGCAAAATAAATCTCATGGATGACTAAACTGTAGTCCCTGGGTCTGTAACAGTCCCCAGAGAATAAGGAAAGTTAATTTAAAATATTTTGTTCTTCTGGTCGTAAGCCAGATGCCTTAAATTCTGAATATCAAGCCTCCAGTGACATTCCACTCCAGTGGGAAAAGAAAGGAGAACGTTTACTCTGGTCCTGCAGGAACTTACTTCATCAACAATTAAAAAGTATAATTTTAATACTCTACTAATGCACTAGAAATACTAGAAAGTAGAAATACAATTGATGAATCAGCATCCTGTGTTTAAATCTTGGAATTGGCTTCCAAAACTCCATTTGGAAACACCATCAATTTTAGCTTAATACTGTTCCCGTAGTACTTCCATTTTTTTTAGCAGATTCAGATGATACTCAAAATCTCTTTCAGTAGCATTTACTTTGGTAGATACAGTTTTATTCTAGTATACAGTTGTCTTAATGTACATATGACTGTTACTGTATATTAAATATCATCAAAGTTGTGTCATAGAATAAAAATACTATGTGAAAAGTGAATGTTCTGTGTTCTGCAGGACAGTTGTTAAGTTTGAGGCAGAAGTTGAACACACCATCTGGAAACAAGGAAGATGGGAAGTTATTTCTTTAGGTTACTGCATTGTATATTAGTTGTTCGCACTGTCGTCATATTTTTAGCTTTCCTAAAGTTTTGATGCTTTCTATAGACACAACACAGTCTTCCTTAGCAGCTAATGGCTGGGGAAGATGAATAGTGTTGAAGGTACGTACCATGTTCCTGATTCAGGATACTAACATGAGTAAAATTGCTTCATTGTACTGTGATGGATTATTGTGATTGCTTAGTTTTAGCCAAAAATTTTATTTACAAATTTATAATATGGCCCTTTTTTATTCTTATTGTTTTATTAGAGTTGTTATTAAGTGTTCATTGTGAGCAGTGATGAATGAAGACTCACTTTTTATCACTAAATTAAGATTAGACACATCATTTAAAAATTAAATTCAAAGTCTGCATTTTCTGTTGCTACTTTGGGCATGGAGTGGTGCCTTTTCTATTTCTGGGTAATTTAAAAAAAACACCCACAAACTGGAAAATGCCTCTTTATAGAACAAAGTTATTTTGTTTCATAAAATCATGTTCTGTAGCCTGACCTAAACGTCTATTAAACAATTCAGTCATGAAAACTCTGAGAATTTCCTGGCCCCTGAGTACTATCCAAAATAATCTTATAATTATTCATGTGACCCTCTGAACCCAACAGCTGAAGTACAAGCAAACGAATAGGCATGGATTCAGTGTCTACAAAATTAGCAAATGATAACTAGATCTCCTGTACTAAGGACAAATTACTCTTTTATTAGCTTTATGCCGTGGATAGGATGCATAAATTTTATAGCTGTAGTAATCTGCCTAAAAATCTTTATAACAGTATCAGGTACAATTGGTTAGAAAGAAAAATATTTAGAGATACAATAAGGTTCTCTTGTACTTCACATTTGTGTGATATGTGGGTTTCTGACTGTAGATCTGAACTGTAGACTGTCTCTGCTAGACTTGGAAAGATCCACCTTTCAATGTAAATCCAAAATGTATGGTTCAATAAAATCCCAAGATGAACCTTTTTCTATACAAATAATAATAGCGATTGTATAACTACAAAGACAGTTTTAATCCATGTACCTTTTGTTTGAGCTTTGCCATGTTTGCTCGGAGCTGGAGACCTTTGTTAGCGATTCTCAGCAGCTCCTTCAGTCGCAGGGATGCAGCATCGCACTGTGTAAACAATGAATTAGCCAGTTCTGTGAGCTTTAACCCTTACCATTTATTATTATTGAAATTTTCATATGAGAGACACAGGAATGGAATAGACTGCATGCTTTCTGAATCAGTTTTGTAAGTATACATATTAAAATAATCTTTCTAAAGAACAAGTAAACCCAGGGTTTTGCAGAAGCTGTAGTGAACTTTGACAAATAGATAAGATTCTAGAAAGAGGATGAGAAACCAAACATGTAAGGAGTGGTGAGTGGTCTTCAACAGGCATAATTTTTAGGTTTTCTTTTTAGTTCTTTCTTTTTAAGATGATCATGTTGACAGGACATCTCTGAAGTGTTTTTTTATGTGTGGTTTTTTATGTGTTTTTTATGTGTGTTGTCCCTCAAACTTATTGTCAATTTATGGTTCAGGAAGCTCATCTTTCAAAGTTGTTTAAATAATCACTTCATATGAGTGGGAGTGCTGCTATTTTTGAATGGATCAGTTCTGTGGAAACCTTTCCTCAAAGGAGAAGAATATAATTGTTACTAAGGTGCAAAACTAGCGATTTCTGCCTGTATGTGATGGGGGTGGGGTGTTCCTTTCTTACAGAAAATCTAGGCTTGCTATTGCTCCACATATAGAATAATAGTTAAAAAAAAAAGACATGGGAAAGTGGCTGTTGGGTTCCTCTTCTTTTATTGCATTCATTATTCACCTGTCTTGAATCTACTCATCAATATTTCAAAATATTTCAAAAATATAAAAACTATGAACATGATGCATGTTTGAAACCATAAATGACCTAATTGAAATAATTTTTTCTACCTTTGAAGAAGGTAGGTCTTCAAGGTTTTGGTGACTTCTCTTAGAATTTCTTACTACTTTGTACTTGCACTTAGCAAGCTTAGTGATCCATTGTAATAGTAGCATCCCATTGTAGTGTGAAGTACTAAAGACATATAGTGAAAGGTGAAATTTACAATTAAAATTTGTGTCTCTTTTAAGTTGAAATTATTGAATCATGACACGTTTAATATTCTAATGTCTAAGTGGTTTGATTGCAAATTATTTCAGCCTGCTTTCTGACATGGAGTTTTAAGCCTAATTACTGTATTTTAGGTAATGTACTTAGCTACAGTAAGACTTCTGTGCTGTCTTTTTCTTGGTTTAAATACTTTTTATAACACACCTGTGTTATATTTCATATTAATGAATTTTTTTTAATCAGTAAGGTGTATCAAAAGTTATTATTTAAATATATATTTTTAGGTGGTACTATGTGGTGGATGTTCTTCTGTGTTGAAAACGCAGTAAGCAGTTTTGAAAGCTGATAACTCAAGAAATTCCTAACAACTTGGTCAAGTGTTCAAAGATGTGATCCACATCAGAATAGTAAAACTAACAGCTTTTCAGGGAAAAAAAACCCCAGGGTGTGCATTAGTTATGTCGAAATAATACAGATGTTTTAATAGAGTAATTTTATTTATTTACTAAGACATCATATTGTTTGTAAGCGAATTCATGGATAAAAATTTGGAAGAAGTAAACAAGCGCTCAGGAAATAAAAAGAGAATACTGGCTACATGAAGAATTGACAAGGATAGAAAAATAAACATAAAATTAACTCAGAATAATAAATTCAGAAGTACTAGAGAAATATAAAAAACTATTATTCGTAAGAAATACTGAGTAGTGAGATAATGCGCATTCTGTAATGGCAGTTGAAGCTGTACAAAGTTCACGTAAGTTTAATGAATACTAGTATTTGGGCACATCTGCACTTGTTCGCTCTTTTGGCAGCCTTCCAGCTGCCATCAGCACTGCTCTCCATGTTACCAGTGTCAACTCATCTGTTTTCCTGTGTGTCCCCTGCTGCTCTGTACCATTTTGCCCAGTTACTGTCTAGAATTTAATACACAGCAAAAGTTGCTGTTGAATAAGTGAGCGTTACTGGTTTGTAGCATGGTATTCTGCATCTCCCTCATTCTTGAGGAGAGCACGAACGTTTGAAAGGTCTTTGAGAACAGATATTGCAACAAGGATATTAACAAGATAGCTGTTGGAAGGTGGACAGTCACCACAGAATTTTTTAATTGTTAGAACCTGGAGATCATTTTCAGAAAAGCAAAGGAAAATATCTGAGTCTCCCGCAGTGGCAGTCTCTCTGTAACACTGGACATTATTAGAGTTTGTTGTGAGTACACTGGAACAGGCATTGACTCCTGTGATGAAGAGGTGCCTGAGGACAATTATTTCTTTCCTGTGATGTGTTCTTTCCTTCAGATGTGTAAGGGGACTGTACAGACTGATGTACAGACCTCCTCTGCCAATAGTAAACAATCTGCCCCAGGCAACTTCCTCTTGACTTGGTACAGTTATTCCTATTGTAAGGAGAAGGGGATAGTATATGCTGAAGGGTATCTTGGCATCATGTTCACTCTTCCCCCGTCACCAGTTCCTGGGAAGTGAGAGCATAAAATAAGGTGTTTGCTTTTACTCGGTGCCCACAATTGCAAATTATGCAAACATAAATCTTTTTGTAAAACCACAATCTTGTTAAATCTGTGGGGGAAAAAATGCATACAATGAAAAAAAATAACAAGACCCAGCAGAAAAAGAAGCAAACCCCTCACTGTATGTTATTTTACTCTATTTCCTTTCTTTTCTCTTTTAACTCCTGTTAACTGCATACCAAGCATAGAATCATAGAATATCTGGAGCTGGAATAGACCTACAAGGATGATCGAAGTCCAGCTCCTGCCCTGAACACAGAGCAGCCCCAAGGGTCACACATGTGCCCAAGAGTGCTGTCCAAATGCTTCTTGAACTCTGTCAGGCTTGGTGCTGTGACCACTTTCCCAGGGAACTTGTTCCAATGCCCAGCCACCCTCTGGGTGAAGAGCCTTTTCCTGAGATCCAACCTCTATCTCCCCTGACACAACTTCAGTCCATTCCCTCTGGTCCTGTCCCTGGTCACCACAGAGCAGAGATCAGTGCCTGCCCCTCCTCTTCCTCTTACAAGAAGTTGTAACTGCTGTGAGGTCTCCCCTCAGTCTCCTCCAGGCTGAACAAGCCAAGTGACCTGATACAGTTTAATCTCTAGGCATTTCACTGCATTCAGCATCCTCAATTCTTAAGTTTCAGCTATCTACTCAGAAATCTTCTTTGTCTTTCCATGCTAGTGTGTGGCTGCCGTGAACAAACCTTTCCATTTCCTGCACTCTCAAAGCAGGTCCTGTTTTTCTTTATAGTCTCCCAGACAAAAGATCAATGACACCTGTGAACCACACAACCCTGAACATGCCTGAACCACCATATAGTAAATAGTGCATTTGTCAAGTACTGGGCAACATTGTGGTGGTATTGTTTACTGTGTGTACGTATTTTGAGGAAGGCATTCTCTCTGCCCCCGGACAACAGAGTGTTTCTAGTATCTTGAGGAGTACACTTCAGATTGTACCATGGCACTGTATTCTCTTATTTTCTTGGCAGCGTTTTCAAATGCAGAGCAGCATTTCAGCAGTCCAGGGATATTTTAAGGATTTTTTCCATTACAAAAAGTATCATCTGAGCAGTTGAGATATTCTGTTTAAGCAGCATGTGAAAACATATAGAAAGATCAAGAGATGAGCTGGTTAAGATCATGAGAACACTGTTAACCGCTGATATTCTGAACAGTCTTTGCTGAATTGCATGTATTTTACTTTACTTTGCTCTTTACTTTACTTTTACTTACTCTTTACTGCTCTTTCTTGAACACAGGTGCAAACCTGCACCAAATAACTGTTTCAGTGAAAGTTCTTTCAGGTGATGACAGTTCTTTTTCCACTGTTGGTAAAGCTGCAGTCAGGCTGGATGGCAAATGCCATGGCTGAAACTGCTGTCACTTCTGCTTTGTGGGGCAGTTGTTGAGTTTGAAGGAAGATACCATATATAATGTTTTAATTTAGTTCAGTTTAGTTCATTTTATTTTAATCTGGGATAGCTGTTCATACTTTAAGAATGTTGCCTGTTAGCCAAAAAAATTGGATCATGGGATGCTGGGACAGGACCTATGGGATTTTTTGAGTTTGATGCCAACTCAAAAGACTGCAGTTGCTTCCAGATAGTTGTTTCCATATTTGCTACAGTGCACCTAGAGAAAAAGTCTGCAATGGAGTGTCATAACAAACAAGAAATCAGAGAAGCTTGGAAGAGGTAGCGAATCTCCCGCAAATTTCAATGATGGCACAATCTAGTAAAGCTTGTGGTTGACTATTTGTCAGCATCCCCTTAATCTTGAATAGTAAGTTAAGAATGAAATTTAATTGACAACAGATTTTATCTCACTCTTGTTTAGGCATAATAATCTTGAGTGGTGCTTTGAGATTAATTAGATGAACAGTTTTTTCAGGTATTTATTATTGGAAAATTAATTCCAAAATTTGTTTATTTCCACTTCTAATATAATAACCATTTTTTTTTTCAAAAGGTGGTAATAGTAGGGAGTAATACGAGGCTATTCTTTCTTTTTTGTTTGGAAAAACCCTGCCCCCACGATAGAAGAAATTGGTTGATGACAAGTGCAAGTGCTAGGTAGGCAATATCATTACAATAAAGTGTTTCTTAATCTATTATGAGTTTGTACTTAAGCAATGGTCTTGAAATGTTATGGGCTAATCATTGTGGGTATAATCCTAACCTGAATGAGATAAAGCTGAGAAAAGCCAATACACTTTGAAAAATTGACTATCGCCATCATCTCTTTTCAAAATTGTATTAATAAATGCTTTAAAATGTGATGCTGGAGTGCTGTTTTGGAAGACATAAAACTGAAGTATTGATCAACTGTGCATTAACGCCTCATTCTTCTGTTCTAAGCAATTTCTTATTCTGGTATGAGTAATGGTTTTCTTCTGAAAAACCTGCAGTGCCAAAATGAAAAATCACCATCAGAATTTCCTCATTTTAATGTAATTTTTCTTGGAACAGAACAGATTTGGAAAGAACAGCATTTCCTGTGATGGTAATTGTGTTTAGACTTGTATGTTCTGTAAAACCTTTGTATTTTTCAAAGGAGATATTTAAGCGATCTTCAAGACATACTGTCCTGAGGGTGATTACTTGTTAATGTGCCATTCTGGTTTACAGGCATTTAAAATTTAAAAATGTGCTCTGTGTTGCAGCAAGGCTTTGCATGGGCTGCCAGCAGCCCTCCATCTAGAAATGCTTTGTGGGTGAACAGCCAGGAAATCTGATGGATCACAGGTTATACCAAGTTGGAAGGGACCCACATGGATCATCGAGTCCAACTCCCAAGCAAATGCCCACCCAGGGATTGAACCCACAACTGTGGAGCCACGGGCACCACGCTCTGTCCATCTGAGCCTCCCATTGTCTAGGCCATGTCACTGAGTTCCTCACCAGTCTTTTCTTAAACACCTCCAGGGATGGCAGTTCCACCACCTCCCTGGGCAGACCATTCCACTTCGGGATCACTCTCTCTGTGAAAAACCTCTTCCTAACTGAGCACGCACACACACACACACACACACACACACACACACACACACACACACATGCACTCCCCCACACCCCTCTTACATTTCAGTATTTCGTTTTGGTCATTCAGGATATGTTGATGGATATTTTTAGAGAGAGTTTTTACAGATTCAATAAAGTACTAAAGTCCCATTCCACCCTATTTTATCTTTATTTTTATACTGGGGTAGGAATAAGCATAATTTTTCATGACTGTTCTTTGCAATGAAGTTCTTGGGTATACATACTCTTTGTTATTATGATAAAGTTAGAGAAAGTAAACCTGCTTACTCATAGTGGGAGTTTTTGATCTGTTCATAATTCCAGTTTTTGGGGTTTATATGCACCAAGCCGCTACTTGGTGTTTGGCAATGTGGTAACATGCCTCCAGGTGTTAAGCTAAATACCTGAGGCAGAAAAAATATGAAAAGAGGAACAAAAGATTACAATAAGAAATGCATGTAAGTTTAAGTAAGAAATCAAACCAATTATTTTTAATGATCTGCTATATCCAATATTTCCAGTACAGCGGCACCTGTGAACACAAGCTTCATTTTGGGGGCATATCTGTCATAAACTATGGGGCAATAACTGACTAAGGTGTTTAAGTTTCTACCATTTCTACATAGGACACTTACAGTAATGTGTGTGGAGAAAAGAACATAATGCAATTTCCAATTGCAGTGATGATTAAATAGAAAAAAAAGATTGCAAGAGAAAAATAAGGAATATGTTGTTGCAAGGCCGGCATGAGTGACTTGTTCTTAGAGTTATTTTAAAAAATATTTTTAATATCTTGACAAAATATGGCTTGTCACTATAGAGAAGTTTTATTGCCTAAAGGTTATCAATAAGTTAGCTTGTAGATACCATTCTAAATTACTAGAAGCAAAAATGGAGTTTTTATTTAAATTAAAAGTTTTGATGATTTATTGCATACATTATGAAGAGCTGAAAAATCTATTTTGCTTCCATTTATTTTCCAAATATGGACTTGGTTGTAAAGGTATGAGGATGAAATTCTGCCTAAATTTAGTCTTTATTTTAATGCTAAATTTCATTTTTGAGTTGAAGAACATGGGTTTTTTTCTGTAGTAGTCTGAAAATTTTTGTGTTGCAGGTAATTTTTATTTCCCTTTTACTTTATTTCCCTTTACTAATCAAAAAATCTGCTCAGAAAACAGAAAAAAGTGGAAGTTTATTGAAGCCATAGTATACTTCCATTGTAATATTCGTGTGTGGAAATTTCTGTTTCGCTAATTTTTTATTTTAAAAGTATTGTGGGGGGATAAAAAAAGTGTTAGACTGTATGATTTTATTGTTTAAAGTAAATTTTGAGGTACTATAATTGCATATAAATGCTACCGTTTACACGTGTTCATTACAGTGTCTTTATCACAACTATTTTAGATTCAGATACCGTCCCAAGTTTCTTGTGAGTTGCTGCTTGACATGTAGTAGGTGAAACATGGCAGCATCAGACTGCAGATGGCTCTGAAATCTTTGTTCTGATACGTAGGGCAGAAGTGAATCAGGAGTGATAGGACCTTATAAATCTTCGGGTTTTGACAGGTAGCTGTTAGTTTAGTGCTGTATTTCGGTCTTTTTGGTTCACATTCATGTTTAATTGTGTTCATCATTCTTTGGTGGTGATACAGATCAACGTAACTCCGTCTGCCAGGATGGACTGTAAGCCCTCTCTTGGAATAAACTTCTTTGTCTCTCAGGCAAGATTAAGTTTCCCCAATTGTCTGGTGCAGTCTCTGTGAAAGGTGATTTCCCCTATCAGTTAACTGAGGGATATGTTGTTACATATTATGGTTGTTCCAGTTCTTTTCAATGGCTGGTAAATAGACACTGTAATAGGCATGTTAAGTCTGTGTTTTTCCATAATCTCATCTATGTGCAGCAGAGGTAACACATTCAGAACTCTAACACATCAAAATAAACAGAATTGGAAAACCTTATGTGAAGTGCAGAGTCTTTGGAGACAGCTAGTGCCCTGAAGTCTACTTTATACAGAAGAGATTAACACCATTATTCTATGTATAATCTCTCCAGAAAAACACTGTCGCCTATTTCTGTCAACAAATGGTTTCTTTGCTTTGGCAGCTGAAAGAAATTTTAGTTGTGTAGGCAACAGAACATGCCTTTATAAGTTGCAGAACCCAATTTTAAAAATATTTTGGATAGTAACTGCAGTTTTGAGAAGTTAAATTACATTCATTAACTAAATATTTTTTTAAACAAGCTAAAAAGACTAATTAGGTCTGCTGCACATGACACAGTCATAATCCAAGCACAAGGCAGGTTTAGTGTTTCACAGTACACCTTTTCAAAAAGGCACTGTTCCTTGCAGACACGTACCTGATTAAAAGGTCTGCATGTATCCCATCCTCTTTAAATGCCTGCTTTCTTTCTGAATAAGGGTAGAGATGTGTTCTTGCTGACAGTCTGAGAGCCCATAAAAATGTCGTATACCAGAGAAAAGAAGATGAAGATGCTTATGTTGAGATGTGATATTTCTAGAAACCTCAGACCAAACAAATTCTGGAAAATTTATAGGGAGAAGGGAAAAAAAGATAGACACCATAGCATTTCACTCTGTAAGGCATCATAGAAGCCATATTTTAATGATATTGAGTTATGTAGCTACAGTCAACATGTGGAAGGTTCATTTATTATTTTATGTTATTTTTTCAAACAACTGAATTACATTATTAGTTAATAAATTATTGTGTTTCCAGTATGAAATTTTACTGTTTTCCCCAAGAAATCGTTAATACAAAAATTAAAACTAAGATAACAAACACGTACTTCAATATGGTAGATTCTATTTGATTTTCTGCAATTTGTTTACCCGAATGAAAGAATTATGTACAACATCATTCACAGCTTCTGTTAGTGGAGGGTCAGGGAGCAGGGCATTTGAACCTCCTCAGTTACGTGGCAGGGTAGATGCCAGTCTCAGGGCAGAGGTAGATGGGTGTGCAGGTCCCTGTACCAGGACTGCTTCCCTCCTTGGATATGTGGCTGGGCACGTGTGTGTCCTGTGGTGAGGGTGCCTGTGCCTCTGACATGTGGAGTGCACAGACTGTGCAAACAGTTCCTTATCGTTTGACTGAGCACATGTGTGCTTGTTTTGTGGGACTGGATGTGGTTTCTGCTATGTTGATGGATGGCTGTAGTTTGTTTATATGTGGGAAGGATGGCAACAAGAAACAAGGCATTGATTGCAAAAATCTGTCATGTAGCCATAAGCTTATTTCTTCTGCACATGTAAGGACTGATGGGGAGCAATCTCATGGAAATTGTCTTAGCACCTGTCCTGATGCCAGTTACAATGACAGCTCGCTGTTTTACTTTTTAGTTTGGTAGTTTACACTTTGTAATTACAAAGCACAGATCATTGAAACAAATTATTAATGTTAATCAGTAAGTCAGCATACAAGAATGAAAGGAATCAAGCCTCTCCTTGTATACTAAATGAAAATATTTCTTCCAGATTCTTCCTTTGATCATTAGGCTCTTTTAAATAAGCAAACATTACTTAGTTGCTAAGCCACAGGCTGAAGTTCATTAATGTGTTATCACAAATATTGGAAAAAGAGTACTAAACCAATATTAGATAGAGGACCTGTGCGTAGGCTGGAAGTAATGCAATGAATGTGACACTAGAACATTTTGAAAGAGGGCTCAGAGTGCTCAAAACCATTTCTGTTTGAAAAAACCCACCTCACTCAGCAAGAAAAAGTGCCAACCCTGAGTTTTGATCTGTTTTTGTGTGCTACTGATATCTCTAAAACTTATCTGGTAGTACAGTAGATTTAATAGTATTTTGTGCATATTCTTTATTTTAAATGTTGACCAGGTATATTGATGTGGCCTTTTTTAGTCTAATGGTTATCCTTAAAACTGGTTTTCATTACAATGCTTTTAACCATAGATTGAAAGCCAGAATGACATCTTATTTTGGGAGCCCAATTCAAAATCCTAACAAATCAATTTTGGTTACATAGAAATTGTAGCTTGTTGAACTTTACAAGAAGTCATAGTCATTTGGAGTATTTTGATGTTCTCTATATTATCTTGAGCAAATGAACTAACAGTCCATGCTTTTGCGTTCTTCACAGATCTTCAGAACAGGGAGAGAAGAAGAGGAAGGAGCAGAAGACATTTTTGAATATATTCCTCATCTTCTGAGAAAGCTCCCAACATTTGTTGCAGACTCTATATGCAAAAGTGATGGGTTTTGTGTTAAAAAACCATGTGTAACAGATGCTTCCTATCAATATCGTGCCACTTTACAGAGGACTGCACTCTCTAGCTATATAACTGGTGCTTTACTAGAAGCAACTACATCATTAGGGGCAAGAAGTGGCCTTTTAAATATCTTTGGAGGATCAACTGGAAGAACAATGCTTAAAGGTAATGAAGACTTTTTTTTACCCGTATCCACTTTAAGTATTGAGTGAATTGCAAACTTATTAATACAATATAATAGTCTTTATATAGTTTATGTACTCATATATGAAATTAACAGATAAAAAACATTTTTCTGCTTTCAAATATTTTCCTTTGCAATCATTATGTGTCATGATGACTAGCTGTGTTAGTTTAATGAAGTAAAAATGCATACTAAACTGAAAAGATTCTTATTATAAAACAAACATCTTTTCAGGTTTTTTTGTTGTTGTAATCTTTTCTTCCTGTGTCTAAAATTTAATGCCTAAGCCATTGTTTCTAGGGGGTTCCTATGTGCAGTATTTCTCATTTGCCAAGTGCTCCTGCTCATGGGCTGACTTGGTTCAGGACTTGAGAAAGGGGTGTATACTTTATTTGGTTGTTATTGTCATTATACAACTAGCTGTCAGCACAGCACTGTGTGGTTAAGTATGTGCAATTCGTTACTGTTAGTCTTCTCCCAGATCCATCGTCTTTCTAGTATTGGATCATTTCAAATAATGTGGGTATTGTCTATTTAGAAAATGCCTGTTGCATACTGGATTTCTGTGCCGATCATCTTCCTGTGTAATAAGAGTACCCTTATGTGATCTACTTTGCTCAGTTTTGGAAATTAAACAGACAAAAACATTCTTGGTACAAATTCATTGCTTTAAAAGATGGTTTTGTACAGAATGGTACCTACATTATTGATTATTTTTTAATTAATGCCTAGAACAAGTTACTCAAGCATTTGGAGATTTATTATTATCTGATATACCCTTACAACAGATTTACAGATTCACAGAATATTCTGAGTTGGAAGGGACCCACAAGGATCATCGAGTCCAACTCTTAAATGGCACCACTGCCTCCCTGGCGGGAATCGAACTTCCGGTCTCGCGTATGAGAGGCGGGGACACTCACCGCTGTACTAAAGTGGATTTAACAGGGATGTAGTATTTCAGTCATACAGTGCTAGAAGTGATGCTTGTGGATATTATGGTATGCCCAAACTTTTACAGGAAAATGACAAAATCAGTGCAGAATTCTCAGTGTAGTTCCTTAGCGAGTGCAGATATTGACCATGGTTTTAGAAATAGTGTTATATTTCATGTTCAGATATGGTTGTCTTATTTTTATCCCAAATTAGCCTCTCTTTACATTAATGAAATGGCAGAGAGAGGCACTAAAATATTATAAGAATGATAGGTTACAGGTGTCAATCTGTAGCATCCGTGTGAGTTTCAGTGGTACATTGAGCAACATTACTAAGCTTTCCATACGCTCTTGTGAGAGACAGAAATTTCACAGTACAATGTCCTGTTTTAGTAGGGTTTTACTTTTTATTTTGTTTGGGTTTAATTTGTTCTGGGAGATAAGTGCTTTAGAAAAATAAGCATGTACATTCCTGTGACAGCTATCAAAGCAAGATTAAAAACTGAGATGTGTGCTTCAGAACTGAGTTCTGAAAGCAGCAGCAGTAATTAGCTTGGACATAATACAACCAATATAACTAATATGGCTGCATCTTTTTATGGAGGCTGAACGAGTGTCTGCACGTGAGTGCTCTGTGTACCAGCACACTTTGCACTAGTTTGGGGATCTCTGTGATGGCAATATTATGTGGTGTCTGCTATTGTTGTTGGATTCTGAGCCAAAGGATGTGAGGCATTAGAGAAAAAGCCAAGATCTTGAACTTGAATTGCAATTCCATTGTGTAGATAGTAGAGATTGTATTTACTGGACTGGGCGAGGCATGATCTGATCTGGTCTCCATTGAGGAAGGGATATGCTGCAGGATATTTAATTTTCCTGGATGTAGAAGGTTCATGTTCAGTTATACTGTGGTGATTTAATATATCTGACAAATGACAGAGTCCTCTCTAAAAACATTTCCAGTGTTACTTCATGATGTTACTGACTGAGCCATTAGCATTAGCCAGGTTATCATTCATGGGTGTGTACCTTTTGAGAAAGAAATTGTCCTGTCCATACAGATTAATAAGAAGGTTATTTCTACCTGTCCAGGATCTTACGGCTGGATTTAACGTCAATCATAAACTAATCTCATCTAAACCTGAGAACTTTTAATGGATATTGGTGTCAACTCTGTTATCAAATGCAATTGAGGATTTATCACAGGATACAGAATGTCATGGGAACACTTTACTTAATAGTTGTTGGGAGGCATTGAAAAGGGAATATATTGATTCTGGTGTGGTTTAATAGTTGCTGTGGTTTAACCCTGGTAGGTAACATCATGCTGCCACTCACTCCTCCACAATGGAATGGGAGAGAGAATCAGAAGGATAAGGGAGCAAAAATTCATAGATTAAACTGAAGACAGTTTAATAGATACAGCAAAAGCTGTGTGCACAAGCAAAGCAAAATAAAGAGTTAATTCACTATTTCCAATCAAGAAGCAAGTGTTTAGCCCTTTCAGTGAAGGCAGGGCTCTATAATGTGTAATAACTTCTTGGGAAAACAGAAAATGTCACTATAAATTTACACCATTCCTGCAATTCCCCCCAACTTTTATTGCTAAGAATGATTTCCTATGGTATAGAATACCCCTTTGGTTGGTTGGGATCAGTTGTTCTGTCTGTGTCCCCTCTCAACTTCAGTGCACCCATTGCTGAGGGAACAACATGAGGAACAGAAAAGGCTGAAGCTGTGTAAGCACTGTCCAGCGATAGCTAAAACATTGCTTTATCAACACTGTTTTGGTCATAAATCCAAAAACTCTTCCTTTTCTCTTACCAGTAAGAAAAAGAAAATCTGATTGCACACCTGTGTTGACCATTAGTAGACCACTATGAGGAAGAATGAAGTTTTTGTGGGAAGAAAGCCATTTAGAAAATTACAGCTCTGACCAGTAACTTAAGTTCTGATGCACAGGAGACATAGGGTGGGTGGACTACTGAGTTCCACACTTCTGAATTACTGTAAAGGATAGCCCATATACAGAGTGTGTGGCAGCATATCCAGTCTTCTGTGAGAGACGTGCAATATGAGAGCAAGGTATGTGTCAAGTAGATGTGTATCTTCCACTAGGTAGAACTATTCCTTATCTTTGCTAAAAGTTAACCTTCAGTACAGACCTGAAACCATGGACACAATTGAGATGGTTGTCAACTCTAATTATTACTACACTGGAAGTGATTTTCAAGACATTTCTTCAAAAGCTTCCATCAAAAGCTTCCAAAGCGGAAGAAAATTTGTTTAATAAAACCAATCTGTATCATCCAGTCTTGAGAAGATCTCAAGGGTTGTTGGATTTGTGTTTGGAGGACCTCTTCTGGACCAGATGACATTCCACTACTTTTCTTTCAAAATGTTTGCTATTCCTAGAGGTAAAGTTCAGCTGTCTCTTGCACAGTCTGTTTAAAAAGTAGCCTGATACTTTACTGAGGAGTGCCTACCTGATTTAAAAGGAAGACTTCTCAAGAACTTTACACTCTCTGTAGTTAGGGCTTTTGTGTAATACAGTATAGCCTCGCTGCATTGCGACCCCTCCATTACGACCCCTTTATTATGACCTCGCGGATTTGCAAGGAAAATTCTCAGAATTTTACTTCAGCCATTTGTGAGGTTCCCCGGCCGACGCATGCGCAGTGTCTCTGCTCCGCCAAGGGGCGGTGCTGGCGCTCCCTGTGAGGCAGGACAGCCCGGCCCTGCAGGGAGGGTCAGGAGTCACGCTGTCCACCGTTACTCTAAGCGCAGCTGGGGACTGACTTCCCCTGGGTGTGTGTTACTGTTTCCATGGCTACAGGCGGGGAAGGGAAGTGACCCAGGAAAGTGGTGCTGGCCATGGCAGCGGGGCACGTGCTGTGGGCTGGGANCTCAGAATTTTACTTCAGCCATTTGTGAGGTTCCCCGGCCGACGCATGCGCAGTGTCTCTGCTCCGCCAAGGGGCTGTGCTGGCGCTCCCTGTGAGGCAGGGCAGCCCGGCTGCAGGGAGGGTCAGGAGTCATGCTGTCCACCGTTACTCTAACCGCAGCTGGGGACTGACTTCCCCTGGGTGTGTGTTACTGNTGTGGTCACAACAGCCCAGAGAAGCCCACAGGTGCTCGGGCTGATCTCCAGAGTCAGAGGGGGCTCAGAAACGGTTCCCTTTGCACCCCTGTGCTGAGAGAGCCCGTGGGGAGGAGCCGAAAAGTGTCCGCACTGTTCCGTAGTGGCGGGGCATGGAGCAATGGGCATGGCCTGNGTGTGGGATTGGGATGCCGTGGGCACAAGCACTGGGGCCAGGGAGGGGCGGCTCAAGGGGGGGGGGAGCAGTGGCACAGGGTTTGGAGCCCTGGCATGACCCGTTGCTCGCAAATGACGGGGTATAACTGTATTTGCCCTGGAAATAGGGATCCTGGAATCAGCGAGTCCCTAATACTAGAATAGCCTCCTGGGTTCATGCCTTCTTAGAGCCAAGCCTTTGTGTTCAGTCCTTCAGGAGATGCGTACTTAGTGACCTAATGAATGAACCATACAGTCACAAGCAGTCCAGCTCCAGGGAATACTGTTCTGAGGTTTAGCTTGGTAGTTAAGGACCTCAAATTCTCCGAGTCTCCAGGGCTACGCTCATTTTGTGGGCAGATTGGATGGTGGTAGTTCCACAGAAGGCTTCCAAACATGCCAGACCTCCTAAGCCAGAATTCCCAGTCACATAGATCTGAGATTGAGAGTCTTTAAAAAGTCGTATAGGTCTTGCTGTGTAGGAAGTTCATCTCTTGGGCCTGGAGCAGTGAGCCTGCAGCCCTGCTGTCATATGGCTCACAGGGCTGTCAGACTCCCGACTGAGGAGTTGCGACTTTGGTCCTGGTAGAACAAGGACAATCCGAGAATGGACTCCCGGGAACCACAGATGCCTGGAGTTCCCACAGCTGGTCAGTGACATTCATATCCTTGTCAGCATCTTTGTTGCTGCAGAGAACATAATTTTCACAGATGAACACTGAAGACATTTAGTCTGCACTGTTTTAGTACCTTGGTATCTTAACTCAGAATTTTTGGTTAGTTCAAAGTTTTGAGAGTGTCTTTCAGTGCAATTTGGATTGAAACCAGATGTTTTTTCCTGTAGAAAAGATATGCTCCTTCTCAGCCTGTTCTGTTTCTTACAAATTGATTGTTACAGAAGTTTGCTCATAGTTGTGAATGGGCCAGAACTTTCACTGGAGTCATATTTGAAGGGCCAGTCATTGTTACAGTTTATGTGCTGTTGACATTTTTATGCAGAAGGTGAAAAAAGGCTTATGTCTTTCTTGATCTTAAAGAAGGAACTAGATTATGTGAAAGTTTTTGTACTTTACATTTGATACCTATATCTAGAGTTATCATATGAAAGAAACTTGTACTCTTTTCTCCCCTCCCCCAATAAATTGTGTTTGTAAGCTAAGGAAAAGGAACGGGTATTAGAAAGAGGTGTTTAACAATGGAGCAGACTGAAATCCTTCTGTATCAGTATTCTTTTCACTTTAGGATCTTTAAAAGCTGTTCAAGTTTGATGTCACTTTCTGTGATATAAATCAAACCACAACTTTGATCACTGTTCACTTTCCAGAGCTCAACAGGGCCTGTTAAATAGACAATATCAGTTTTTAACCAAGAATGTAAGGAAACTAATTCATCATGAGCATGGAGGCAGACTGCATGGATCTTGAGAAAACCTACTTAATTGATCACACAGAATATAGAGATAAACCTTTTTCTGTAATCAGACTTTGCCACATGCAAAGGCTGGGGAGCAAACAGGTGCCCAGGTCTGGCCACAGATGTTTCTTGAACCCTTTGCACAAGGTATAGTGTCACAGTATTGGGGAAATTCCAAGATGCCCGAAGTTAGGCAGTTGGCTGATAGCTGTATGTCAGAGTCATGGGTGATAGCAAGCTTAATGCACACAAATTGAGAAAGGCCAACATGATTTAACTGGTCTGCGTGTGTTTGGGCCCAGAGGTTAAGACCATCTATGGTGAGGGATAAATACAAATGAGCTGAAATTAAGACCTGAAAAGACAAAATATGTCTTAGGCTGAGGATCTGTGGTAAGAGGATGAGTCAGGCCATGCACTGTAGGAGAGGAAATCAAATAGAGAAGATGGAGCAGATGGTGTGTAGATAATGTGGCCTGAGGCAAGGTGTGAGTCAGGAGACAAAGATTTCATGCCTGGTGTGTTTCGTCCAGGATGTAGGTCAAGAAGCTCAGGAACACGTGCAGGTCACTTGATTAGGAAGTGAATGAAGAGGGACATAGCAGGAAGCACAGATCAAGGAGATGGAGGAGAAAGATTCTGGAGGACAGCAGTAGGTCTAAGGACACCTGGGACTGTTTGGAGCTGGCTACAAGATTGTCTCTGTAAACTGGCAGAAGGGAAAGGTCAGTGCAATCAGTCTCCTGGACCTGTCACTCTGGCCAGGCCTGGTTGCAGACAGATTGGTCACACCAAGGGTAGTAGGAGAAAGATTTAAGGAGGATCCTTGCCAACATTAACAAAAATTTCCTTTGATCCAACATGATTAATACGTTACAGGCACAAAGATTTAAGTTCTGCCACCATAGCTTGTCTTGCCCTTAAAGTCCTCTGGGCTCAGTAAAGTATGATAAGATATTAAATGGGGCGTTAGATTGAAGTTAACCAGGGTAAGTAATCTAAGTAAAACAATTTAAAGTAATTTCACTTGTAAAATTGCTCCTTTGGATATAACAGGTACTGAAGGTACAGGAAGGTACATGACTGTATGAACCGTATGAGTCTGAATATCCTAACCTGTGTATAGGGCTAAGCTGTTAAGAAACAGAACTGAGTTTCAGATGATCTTGTATAGATTTTAGTTCCAGTAATACTATGTGGCCTTTGTGGGACTTGTATATCTGGGTCTCAGCTTATGGCAATATTTTTGTTGGTAGTCTATAGCTTTTATTTTCATCACAATTAAGAGTTTAAATACAGGGAATGAATCTGTATTATTAGAGGTTTATTGTGAGGAAGGGAATGAAGGACATGCTAATGTCTGTGGATGAAGGCTAGGAGTGCAGAAGTTTGTGCAAAGTGATGTCAGTTTAAATTTATTTTTTTTTTTATGTGGGCTAATTAGTCTTCAGAAAATATGAAATGGAATTCTAAGTGCAGATAGTTAATCCCTGAGCTGCTTTTTATTGTTTGTTATTTTAAAGATCTTTGCTTGGATCGGCCTTTTAAAAGTAGTGTCCATGGGAACTTTTAAAGTGTAGAATGGAACTTTTTTGTTATGTTTATGTTAGCATGTCAATCATGAGCAAAAAATCCCAAGGACTCAAGCATCAATATAGCTCAAGAGTCATCTCTAAAGATTCCCTTGAAGTTTCGTTTCTAGGAGACAAATTAGGAGGGAAAATCAACTTCTGTAAGATAATTTATTTATCTCCAGACACTTCTTTTGTTTTATTAAATTCTGAGATACACTGTATAGTTTTCTTTGAAGAATCAAAAGCATTCTGATTTTTTTCCTTAGGTTTTCAGATATTTGCTTTTATGATTAGTGAAAAATTCTTTAGAATTGACCCTATAATGATGAGAAATGTTTAATTTGATGGTTTACTTTATATTTTTGTCATGAAGTAACATTAATAAAATTGATATTTATAAATAAAATTACTTCTAAAATTCTATGTTGTATCCCCATGGGCATCTTTTTATTATATTTAATATGAATTTTCAGGAATCTAAGTGTACTGATTTTCAGTTGGAAGTTGGAAACAACACTAAATGGTCATTCTTCCAATTAAGAAAGAATATTATTGGATTGTCAATGAAAAAATAATGGTGTGTTGGCCAGATTCCCTGATAATTCCTCCAGTAGAGATTTTTCAGACAAGATGTATATTCGCTGTATAAACAAAGTGTCTCTGAGCGTACTGCTCACATTCCAGTTCTGCAGGAATCGCTCTCTGACTTCCTGGGGAAATGGAGCAAGGTTTCTTGTGGCAGTATATTGTTTTTCAGTCTTGTGCACTCTATCAGATTTCATAACTGACTTTTCACTGATGTAGTCCTGCTGCTTGTAAAAGTGATGTAAATTGTGTGTAGACAAGGCAAAGGTTAGAAGGATGAGAAGAAGGGATAGAAATGCCAGAGCCTGGTAATGACTGCAGGATCACGGCAGTGTCTACTTACCTTATGAACATAGATGCAGTCTGAAAGCTATGCTGTCTTTTTAATTCCCCGTATTTGTAATTTCTTTATGGCTAATCTTACTTCTGGAAGCCTCAGGGAGTTTTTCTTCTTCTTCGACTCTCAAAGAAACTTTTGTGGATGGTTGCCTACATCATAACCCTTTGTTCCATTAAAGCTAATGCTATTGCATTTTATTAGAGTCACTAGTGCAGAGAGCACAATAGCTGCAAAGGTAGGGCATTTGCTAATAAAGTAACAGTGTTGTGGTTTTTGTAATGCTTCAGCTGAAGTTTCCTAAAACAAAAGTAATTCCGTTTATTACTTTTGGCCTGTTTAAACAACACTGATATAAATATAACTTGTACAAAAGCTTGGGTGTAGACTAACTTATTTCTTAATATGTTTGAAGCAAAAATACAGCAGAATTAAAATCACTCTTGTTTATAGCTCTGCTGTCAAAATCAAATGCTTTTTGTCTTAGCAGGATGTATGCTCATCCTTAATTTCTAAACTTCCTAAACATTTGAATCCTAGCATTTCAGCTTTTATCTGGGGAGGTGGGTAACCTGACCTTTCAGTGAGCCAGCCAAATGCATGTCTTCTTCATGGCTTACACAAGGCATGTCAGTTATGCATTTTGCCACAGTTTGTAGCTTTAAACTGAGCAGCTGTTGCCTGACTGTTAGTTTGGACAAGTGCAGCGTGCAGACTTTTTGAGGTACTGGAAGTACCTGCTCTTCTGACGTTTAGGAGGAATCTAAGAGTCAATGGAAAACACGTTTCCTGGTAAGATTTGCCTTTTTGTGGCCCATAGCAGACGGTCCTGATTATGTGTAGGTAGTTAAATCAAAGTGATAGTTTTATTTCCAGAAGTAAATTAGTTTTCTAATCTAATGTAAGATCTATACTGGTTGCATTTAGTAACAGTGCTTTAAGGACACAAAACTGATTCTAGGTGGAAAATGAAGTAAGGATATAATATAAACAATATTAAATAATGTATTAAGTGTTTATTTTGATTTTCAACTTGTTTGAAATGGAATGCAGTATAAATATTTTCAGTATTATAGGTAAAATGCTTTGCATTTATTCGGGTCACATTGCAGCTACGTATTTCAATATTGAATTATGTTGTGGGACGTTCTTTTTCTACAAAAAGCACGTGACAAAAAATGCTGGACAAAATATGAATGTCAGTACTTTTAAAAGTTCTGGAACTAGGTAATTTTTTATTTTCATTGATTTTATAAATAACTCAAATTTACAAGTTGTTAACATGTTTTTGAATGTAAATCCACTGCTGCTTTTTTTCTTTAGTGGGTTTTTCTTCCTAGATCTTCGGTATGCAGGTTTATTGTGATTTGTGGTGGCTTAAGGCAGTATTTTTTTTCCCTTTTCTGAATGAATGACATGAGTACATACAAGCATGCAAAAACAATGTTTTAGTACTAATTGGTCATAAAGAACTACCTCTATATGCATTCTTTTTTCATAATGGCATGTGTAATTTGAATGAACGATGACAATATTTTACTCTCTGAAAGGAATGTCTTTTATGCGGTAACCCTCCCATTTCCCTAACTGGCTGTTAGCTAAATGCTATGACAAACATTCACCATTCAAAATGATGTATCCCATTGCAGTAGAAAGATTGTCTTGGTTGTCAACTCCATTATTTTCACCGTAGTGACTTAGACAGCACAGAAAAAAAAATGCCCTAGTAGATAGTAGAAAGTGTATCTGTATAAATTACAAAATAATGGTGGTTTTAATCTCTTCATTCTGTCAGTGATAACAAATCTGAGATACCAGGCAGTAGTACAAGAAAATTATTTTAATTAATTTTGACTCATAACCTGCCTTTGTTAGGCTGTTTTGTTATGGTTTTAGCTTTGGTTTGAGATAGAATGGTGAAAGCATTTTTATAAGAAAGATGCTGATATGAGGATTTTTCTTAGGGCATAACTGGTTGTATTATGTTTTTATTTAGTTTTTATTTAAGGGGCTTCATATTGACATAGTTTTCTAATGTTTAAGTACTTGCTTTGGAAATAGTAGTTATGTATAAAAATCCCATTGCTACACATTTAATAATTCTGAAATAAGTAATTTGCCCATGAAATTTATCAAGCACTAATTGAAAATATTTCAAAGCAACAATAAAGGAACTGGGAAGACAATTTGATGCGAGAAGCACCTTTAATTTCCTCTTGTGTTTCCTTCTAAGGGCTTTGCACAATCGGACTGCAGTTACGTGTTCTTATCCTACATTTCTCATGGACTTGGTACAACATATTTCATGCACATTTTCAGCTTTCTTTATAAAGGTGGTGAGTTGGACTAGATGATCCTTGTGGGTCCCTTCCAACTCATAGTATTCTGTGAATCTGTGAATAAAATGTTGAGATCTTGTAGAAAAGGGATAGGTCTGATGCTGTTGCATTAGTTCTTACCTCTTTGCCCCCATTCATAGGCAGGAGTGGTGTCTTTTGAGAACATTTTTCTTTGAGAGGGAAATTAAATTCTCAATCTGGAAAAACGGTTGCTTCAAATGCCTTTTCTGATGTTACTGTTAGCTTTGGGGAAGATTTGGTCTGATGCTATTCACCTGTATTTGCTTGTTCAGACTTGAATTGCAAAGCTCTGCGGAGGACTTATTAAAATCCATATATAAATATGCATGACCTATTCTAAAAATTCATGTAAGATTTTTCCGAAGTTGCTCTTTTTCTAAGTTTCTAGAAGTTTCAGGTTAGAATTTAGAAGAATTCAGATCTGAAACATCATTACTGTTTGGGATTTTATCCTGAGCATGGCTATACCTAAAGCCGTTAAACTACATACGTTTTTCTTCTACCGAACTTCGTTTTATGGACTACGTATTTGTAGATAGCACTCTCATTTCCTTCTACCTCCATCTGTGGAACTGCAGCCACTGTATCTGTACTGAGGCTTTTCCAAATCTCAGAAGGGCAAAACATGTCAGACGTCCAAGTTTATTTCCAGATGCCCAACAATCCTGAGCTGCGCAAGGTCTCAGTAGAATTTGTAGGTTAAAGACTTGATGGATCTTTTTAGAGATCTTTAAAATGTTATTTTTATTGGTGAATAAATCAAACAAAATACAGTGTTAACAGAAATGCACTAAGCCATTATTGCATTAATAATTCAATCTAAGAAAACACTACAGGAACTAACTTGAACTTCAAAATATTTTTTAAATTGTTAATGTAAAGAATGGTTTTGCCATATTTGCAGAGGTAGTTTTGGTTTTGTGTTAGTATAGGCACTTGACTGAGAGAATGTAATTAACATTTTAGTGACTTACTTGTGGTGTCATACTTTAAAGCACCGTGAAATAGGTTTTATATTATGTAATTTTAACAGTCTCTTCAATTTGACAGAGAAAATGAACCTTAAAAGCAGAATTTCCTTCGAGGTTTTAGGTCTTCATAATATGCTGTTGTATAACTGCCATGAAGTAGAAGGGATCAAATTAAATCACATAAGTAATATCTACCTTATAAATGCAGAATTTGTCTATGTGAAACCTTCTAATAGCCATTCAAATATGTGCATTGAACACCAAAAAAGAAGTGCTGGCTTCAAGTACTAGTTATTTTGAAGATGGTTGTAGGATTTGCATGCAAGCTTAGTGTTTGGAAGGAAAATCTTAAGGTATTTTCCATAACCATATATAGAGTGAATTGCTCTAAAAAAGACAACAGGGAAAAAAATGAGAATATATTTAGAGTTCTTGTTTGCCGAGATAGAATTAGAACAGAACTAGAATAACGAGTGTATCAATAACTAGGATTTCTATGTGCTCCCAACCCACCAAAATATGATATGCTTTTTGTGCAGAAGTAGGAGCCAGATCCTTCAAAGAACAAAAACTTTCTGAACATTAAAAAAAAAAAAATCTTGTTTTGCCTATATGGAAGTATGCAAAATGGACACACGTGGTGTTGGCTGGCAAGGCAAGTGGGACGAAAGAAGCAAAGGTGATGAGACAAAAAGTGCATTTGGCTGAACANTTAGTTTGAGAATATAATTTATGCAAAAGCTGTTAACTAATGAGCCAAAACATTTGGATAAACACAATATAAATTCATAAGCATTTTAGTCGCACAACTATGAAATCATTTTATTCAAAAATCTGTGCAGAGATTTGATGTTTGACATGCTCAGTATTGCAAAAATGTTATTTTAAAAAAATACTTCTTATGTATAAAATGTTGTGTCTTTTAAAAACCATACTTGCTTTCTTTGCGTTTTCTGGAAGCCATGTAAAATGTGTGAAAATAGTAGTTTTTATATTTTATGTGACTTGCAGCAGACTCTTGTTGACTATCTTCCTTCATGTTTAATCTTTCATATGATTAAAAGTTAGAGAACTGCAGGTGTGCTATGTGTCACAAACAAAACGAAGAAGTCGGGCTACACGGCTCCGAATTATGACTGCGGGTGTGTGATATAGGAGACCCGACTGTAGTTTGGAAATTCACTACATTTTTTAAAAAGGGAAACAAAATTAGTCTTGTTGTATTACTCTTGGCTGCTACAATGAATGGAAGTTACAAACTCTTGTTTGTTGGTAGAATAAGGTTAGCATTATAATATTTTATTTCTCAGCTACAGTGTCATAATTGGTAGAGTCATGAAGGTTACAGTTTTCTGATTCTACTGGGCAGAAAATGTCACTTTTTTTTGTCAGTGTGGGAGTATGGTGAGAAACAGCCTGAAAAAAGCACTTGTTGGTTACAGTGCATCACAAGCTGTCTGCTGGTAAGTACGCCAGCTTGTGATGATATGTTTGCTGATTTACTGGGAGGCAAAATTAAATAGCTCTTGTGTAGAAGCTGTGCAGGATGGTCCTCTGAGCCTTGTCATTGTTGACTGTCCAGCTTTGAGCACTTTCTGTAGAGAAATACTCAGGAGCTACAGGCTAACCATCTGATGGACCATAATTACTGTAAGGACAAAAAATCAGTTATCGTTTATGTCTGCTGGGAATGGGACAAAAATGGGACAAAAATAGATCTGAACAGCAAGCCCCTCGCCATAGATATTGAGATGGAAGAGGGGTTTGACAGATGAGAAGTCCAGTCAGGGCTTCTTTTGTGTGTCACTTGGAGAAAATGGACACACGTGGTGTTGGCTGGCAAGGCAAGTGGGACGAAAGAAGCAAAGGTGATGAGACAAAAAGTGCATTTGGCTGAACACAGACAGACTAATTTCAGAAAGCTTGAGAGGAAACAAAAGAATTTAGTGATTGCATGGATGGTGGCACATCAAATTTTAAAATGGGGACAATAAAAGCATGTCACTTGGAAAAGTAAGACTGCTCATAGAATTGCAAGGTCTAATGTCAGTGGAGACTTTTAGCTGGTCTGACATCCTTTTAAGATGTCATTTACTTAAACCCAGTTGTCTCTATTCTAAGCTCAGTAGTTGAAAGGCAGCAGTACTGCTGTGCAGCCTTCAGAGGATGCTTTAGAACTATCATCCACATGCAAAATTTTTCAAGTGGTCAGTGATGCTCAAAGTTAAAGAAGGATGACATTTCTAGTTTAAGTTTGTCCGTCATCAAGGACCAACTAATTGCTCTTGTTATGCATTTTTTCTACTGGATTAAAGTATGTATTTCAAATCTGATACATNCCCGTAGTCGCTCCCCATAGGGCTTGCTCTCCAGTCCTTTCACCATCCTTGTCGCCCTTCTCTGGACCCTCTCAAGTTCTTCAACATCCTTCTTGAACTGTGGAGCCCAGAACTGGACACAGCACTCAAGATGTGTTCTGACCAGCGCCAAGTACAGGGGAAGGATAACTTCCCTAGTCCGACAGAATGGCAACAGCTTAGGTAACAGGTTTGGCTAGGTTAGGTAATAGGTGATAGTTTGGACTTGATGATCTCTATGGTCTTTTCCAACCTTACTGATTCTGTGATTCTGTGACTGACCACACTGTTCCTGATACAGGCCAGGATGCCATTGGCCCTCTTAGCCACCTGAACAATATTTTTTACAAGGGTGGCCCTAACTCCATTTTAAACCTTAACTGAAATACAGGTAGCCATGGCACCACAAGGAAGGAAGAGAAAGAGATAAGTGTTAATTTTTATGATGTACTTTCAGAGAAGAAATTACTTGCAGATTTCTTAAAATTTGAGGAAGGTACTAGTTTTGAATTTGTTTTCAGATAGCAAAATCATAAGGTTTGAAAGTTTTTGTGTTACGAAAGGACTGCAAGTACCTTTTCTAGTATAATCTGCTAAAGCTAATGACAAGGGCACAATTCATTAAGGAGTCTTGTGACTATTTAGAAAAGCTTTTATGTAGCAAGTTTATTAATCTTGTGAAAGCCAAATGGAATAAGTACTTTCATTTTTTTACAAGATATCTAGTTACAACACTGTAATACATATAGCTATCCTCTGTTTACTTGAACATAATCTTGTGTAACAGTATCATTATTAATTTAGCTTAACACTGCTTCCCAAATGACATGAACTAAACAAAAACAATTATAGAACATAGAACAGGGTTTACTTTTAAAAGTTTACAATTATAGAACAATTATAGAACAGGGTTTACTCTAAGCAGAACTATAGCAATTCACTAGTGAGGCTGTAAAAAGCTTTCATGGATAAATCAGTACATAAACCATTTATATTTGAGGTAGGAAGAAGTGAGTTATATTGAGGCAAGTTGTAGATGTTGAAATGTCTATTATGAAGTTATAGTTGATTTCATACTTTGTGTAGTCTGTTGTTTTACTTCTTTTGGCTTTCAGGCGTGCCAGCCCTGTTCTCTGCAATCTGCTGTATTCTACTAATGCCTCTATGGCTTAAACACCTGCATCACAGAACAGATCTCAGTTCTAGGGCTAACTCAGACAGGCTCCTCCACTCTGTAATTTAAATACATCTGAAAGAAAGAAACAAAGTCTTCAGTTTTGACATCTTGGCAGTTCTTGTTACTGTGCTGAGTGCTTTTCATTAAGGTACATAATATTTTTGCTATCCTGGGACTATAGATTCTTTCTTGAACTTCAGATTTTTCTCACGCGTGCCACAATTTCCATTGGGGTAGATGCATGCTTTAGAAAACTTTCGAGGGTGTCAGTGAATTTCAGCAGGCAACATAGTAGTTTATGTGGTATGTGTCTGTTAGCCTGGTTAAATAATGGCTATTGGAATAAACTGAGTAGAGAGACCTAATATAAAGAATTTAAATTTCATAAACCAAATAGGCTATTAAGAAGTGGTAAAAAAAAGGTGATATATGTAACTGGAAGTCATATTAATAAAATGATATTAATATTATTTTTGAAATTAAGAAATAACAAATTGACATCTTAAGACATTAGCTGTGGTTTGTGAGAAGACACTTTCTTTGTGATTAGGCCCATGAAAATTGCTGTAAGACTGTCCAGATCGACAAATGTTGATCTGTTTTGCTGATTTTCTTAGCAGGTTTGAAGATCAGGTTTTCCATACTGATGTATAGCTCTAGAAATAATTTAACCAAAGAAATTAAGTTTATTGGATCTAAGTGTTAGGTATAATCTAACAAACAGTGTCCAGAAGAATGATTTGATGGCCTATGCTCTACTTTCCATTATGAATCCTTTATATAAGTGGATGCATATACTTAAAGTCATTTGGAGGAACTGAAAATCTTATGCATCTGGTTTTGGTTGCTATAGTCTACAGGAAGTTTAGGATATCCTTAAATGAAGATTTTATAAATTCATATACAGAAGTTCTTTACTTTCTGTTAGTTTTTAAATGTTCTAGTTTGTTCATACCGCTGTAATTTTTCACTTAGTGAGGTTTACCTTTTGTTGTAGAAGTAGTACAAGATTCAAGGATTTCTAGTAAGCTTAGATATATTTAATGGAAGTTAAAAGATGTTCTAGCATTTGGTAACTTATATATACAGGTGAATTTTCCTTTTGACCGTAGTAAATCCCTATGTGAATTTATGAAGATTGGCCTTCACATGAACAGTACAAATTTGCTGACTTTTTTCCTCGGGATATAGCAGAGAAAGCCTTTCTAATAGCTCATCAAGGAAGATGTAAGGAAGGATTTAAAGAGTGAAATATGTAGTATACTGTATTACACCTGGATGATCAAACCATATGGTATTATGAAGAAAAATATTAGAATTTTGTGGAACCTAATTTTTTCCTACGCAGAAAATGTTGGTGGAGGTTTTTTTGGGTTTTGTTTGCTTTTTGTTTGTTTGGGTTTTTTTAATTACTTTTTTGGAATACTAATTATTTCTCCCGGGAGTATTTTGAATGTATACTGAGAGCTTTAATTTTCTACAGAATACAAGTAATGATCCTTTTGACCAGTTCTAATCACAAAGAATAATAAATTTTCTTAACATTTGCTATGTTTCCATTTCTAGACTTCTTGGTTTTGCTGTCAAGAAAAGTATTTGGTTTGATGAATGCCTTTTCTGCGATAGGTGGACATGCTGAGCATGAAAATCTGTCCCGAACACATACATACAAACTCCTTTGACTCCACAAGTAACTCTTATCAGTGAATTACATGTTATCCCAGCTAAACTGCTTCTGATCCATGGTCTTAAAACTCACGCTGAATTCTGGGTTGCCCTCAGTAAATTCCAGGGATGCCTGGTAGCTCAGCTGGCCGTGTCTGTACTGCATGGCAGTCGTGGCACTTTCTGGACTGGGGAGGTATTCCAAGAGGTGTAGGTCCTTCAGTCATTGTGCAGCCACTGAAATTACATGACTGTGCATTTGGTGTGTCCTGTGTTTGTGGAAGGACTTGTCCTGTATTGACCTAGGTTTTGCTGGCTGTTTCTCTTTTTGCTTTTAAAATGCCTCTAAGCATCGTTTGAGTTGTGCTTCTGGCACAGTCTTTGTGATTCCAGAAACCTTGCTAAGAATAGCTGGCTAGTAGCAATACTTTCCTAAAAGAAAAACTGGCATGAAATAATACTTATATAACATCACAAACATGACTTGCTATGATGGGAAGTTGTAAATTCATGTTAATCCCTTATAAAAACAGTATATGAATTTCCTTGAGCTTCCCATTAGCTTCCTTGTAAGAAAAATGAATTTGTTAAGAATGACTGCTGTTACAACCCTTTTGAAAGTTTTCTGGTAATTGGCATTATTAAATGTTTACATTGCCTTTCAAAATTACCTTTTAAAATTTGGAAATTGCATTCTGAAATGGGGAATAGCTTCTTTCACTTAATTTTATAAACTCATTACACAATCCTTTTCTTTACTCAGCAAATTTAGCTGTAGTAATTGGGCTTTACCAAGTAGGTATTGTACTACACTAGAAACTTGCATTCAAATTGCAGCTTAGAAAAAACTTTGAGACTAGGGGTAACTAAGAGGGTTGCAGCTATCCTGGACAGAAAGATTGATTTTGCTTTTTCTGAGTTAGAAGAGGAAGTAGTTTACAGAAGAAAAGAGCAGAATTACTTCCCTTCTGAAGAAACCAGTATGGCAGTTGTTTTATTTTGATCCTCTCTGGTTACAGGCTTTCCTTTTCTCTGGCTGGCTTCTGCTTCCTGGGTTGTTGTTTAACCATACATGAAAAATGCTGATTTGACAGTTTGTATATTTACAGTACATGTTCACCAATGAGCTTGGAGAAAAGACTGTGTCTGGGGGAAGAGAAAAAGAATATACATTAATCCAACCCAAAGTAAACAATAAATATGTATTTGCATCACGTATAGTGTAGTTTTATACATGAAATGCTCTCCAGGTAACTGGCTACTGTTACTAGATACTTTGTGAGGTTCCCACAGCTTTCACCTGCGTGAATCTCCAACTGCTTTCTTATTTGATACGGAACGAACATCTTGCATTACTCTCGTATTTTTATATTTTTATTTTAAAGTATTTCTTAAGTAACATACTTTTTTGTTCTGAGAGCACTCAGATCATGATACCATATTTCTCAGAAAAAGAGGAAACTTGATTTCTATTTCCTTGTCTTCATTTTATATACATTGTGTTGCTTTCATTATGGCCTCTCCATCACAACCAATAAATGTTGAAGACATCTGTAAGTTGCTAAATTCGCTTTTAAGTCAAAGTACCTTTTATGCTTTATAGAAAATACCTTTTATACTGTGCCTGTGTAGTGTAATGATGCTTCTATAACAGTGCATAAATGTGGCTGCATTAATACTAGCTTTAAAGACAGTACACCTTTAATTCCAACTACAAGAAAAAAAAAGTAAATTATATGTAGAGTTGAGTAGTTCAAAATTGTTCAATTAGAAGGGACCTACAAGATCCAACTGCAGTAGCTGGCCTTAATACTTTAAATTTAAATTTAAGAGATGGCACCTGTTTTTATCTGGGAATAAAAGGATTACAGCAAGGGCATCGACTGTGATTTTACCTCTGTGGTTTTGTGCAGTCCAAACAGGTCACTTAGCAAAACGGTTCCTTAGCAGATTACACAAAGGTATTTTGACAGGTCTCAAAAAAAACTAGCGTTATGGTCAGATTCTGTTTAGAAAACTGCTGAAAGCAGGCCAGAATAATAAAACCTCTTAATTGATCAAACCTTTTTTAAGGGTATTACGTTCTTTTAAAAGTCTTTTGGTGCTAAGATTCAGGGCTTAAATGGGTAACATCAAATCAGGTGTTGTTGTTTTTACTTAGTGTGACTTGAATTAATTTTTGCTCCATTAATCAGTAAGAATAATAACCGTAACACTTTATGCAGCCTTTTGCCTGCCCTTTGGTTTGTGTGGAAAAGCTGGTAACATCTTTCACGCACCAGATTGTCATATATGAAGATTCAAAAGGCAAAAGTAATGAATCATAAGAATTTTACACTTACCAGATCTGATAATTCTTTGACATAATTATACTTAAAATTAAATTGTCGGAGTTGCATCTAGTCTTCATCTAGTATTGCTAACAACAATGGCAGTTTTAGTATTTGCTTCATTTTGTGTGACACTGGAGCCACAGTAAAGATTTTCATTGTTTTTACCTTCAATGTCTATATTTAATGATTGTTTTGCAAAACAAAACAATTTTTATTTAAATAGTTATTTAAATAAAATTTAGTATTTATTTAGTTATTTAAATAAAAAATAGTATTTGGGTAACTGAACCAGAGGGAACAGATATTCCTCTTTCCCATCTGCCCCATAGGGTGTCTGTCATACGTACGCTTGTCTTCGGGATAAGACCAAAGTAATGAAGATGATGCTTTTTACAAAATGTGTTTCTGAGGTTCTTAAAGCCTTTAGTTCTTACATTTTTGATTGCAATCTCAACCAAGGTTTTTTTATTCTTAAAATCGAAAAATTGCTTGATTTCTGGTTTGTATGAATGGAAAAAAATCAAAATCCATATAATTTTGACTGTCTTGCGGAAAACATTCAAATAGTGGAACTATTTGCATTCTGTGGACTCTTGCATTCTGTTTAACCACTGGATATCTTTCTATAGCAGAATTAACTCAAAGTTGTATACATTTCAATATAATTTTGTTCTGTCATTGAACAGCACCTCCTGCTTTGATTTTGAACAGGCTTTTTATTAATTTTGGGGAGTGAGGTTAAAGCTTGGGTTCTGCTTTAACTCAAGCAGTAACTAACTCATTTTGCAGTGAGAAGCGTACAGTTCTTTTTCCAGAATACTCTTTTCTTCCAAAGTAAATTCTAAATCTCCTTTTGACCATTCTTATGCGCTGGAATTTATCTGGTAGTTTATATGTACATTTATTTAGCATCTGAACTTAACATTCCATATGCTATACTGTATTTATATCCAGTATTTTAAGAGGCCTTGAATACAGATGCTGCATAGAGAATCCTCCTGGTGTGCTGCTCAAGTCAAAATCCGGTAGAGCTACCACTGTGACAACCTTTAGAAGAAAGATCTGTGAAAGTGGAATATTTCTGAAAACATTTTCAGGATTTTTGCACAGGAAGAAATTAATTAGATGGAATTTCAGTGCAGGAAAATGATGAAAAACTTGAGAACAGTTCAGGAGCATGTGTGGTGGTGTCGTATGAACCTCTTTACAGCCTTTTCCCGTATCTGTTATGCTGTGATATAAAGATGTAGATTTAGAAGGCAGTTGTTACTGCTAATCCCTTCACCCAGCCTTCGTGTTGGTAGTTGCCAGCAATGAAATCCTGTGTCTGGTCTTGTACAGTGGGTGCTGTAACATGCCACAGCAAGACAGATGTCATGTTGGTGTTATCAAACAGCTTTTGAGATGTAGTTTTCAACCAGCCAACGGGACACTCACAATCTATCTGCCAAACTTGGAACAAACCTTCATGTGGCAGGTGTTTTTACATCAGGATGCAGTGTAATGAATTACATACGTGTAGACATGAATGACAATAGAGCTGCTTTCTGACTAAACACAGAGATGGTGGATCTGTTCAGACTTCTGGCAGTACACACAGCTGATTCATCTCTCCATAGTATATATAGGCATGTCTATATTCAGCCAAACCTCGTGTAACATGAGGTGCCCTTTGCTGTTGAGGTGTCCTTTGGCTACCCTGTTAGCCTCGGGCTCATTTGTGAGGGCACTGCCTTCAAAGCCTATTGCACCTCAGGTGCAGAAATGTTTGCTGGCTGGGGTTAGCCAGCAATGCATTGATTCTTATGCAGATATTCTGGAAGCATTGCTTGCCATCTTTTCCTGCACGAAGATGCAATCTCAGCTGTTTGCTAGTTGCCCTGAAATGGAAAGGAATTAGAAAATCAGCATCAGATGGGAGAAATTTTGTCCTGAGATCTATAGCTGATTTTGCAAATTCAAAATTACTGTTACGCTGCTACATGCTGCTCACATACAGAAGAAACTCCTTGGTTCCATTTGCTCTGGACAAGTCTGTGATTGTTTCTGTCCACTGTAGCCAGTACCACCCAACCTGCATACAGAGTAAATGGTTGGTTAAATGTGTTGACAGTATATGGGAATTCGGAGACAAGCAGCCAAGTTCCCTTGTATGCTGCAAAGCATTTCAATGAATGACTCAGGCTAGTGAAGTGGTAAAAGCTGTGGGATAAACTTCCAGAAATCTGAGCAGCAGTGTGGATGTAATTACGAAGTGCAGTGTGTAACTGTACACTGGGAATGATGGGAACCAGGCATGGCTTCCCATGTTCAGGTGTGGTGAAATCATGGGGGTACTTTGAATTCATTCATACATTGTGTCAGTGTTCATCTATATAGTTTACAGCCAGGATCTTCTCATCCAACCTGAAGCAGAGTTTCAATATGTTTTCAAGTTCATATGTATGGGTAGGCATTCCTGAAAAATTGCCATGTAATTATTAATTAAAAGTTAGTATATTAATAAATGCTTCAGGCTGAACTTCTGTAACTCAGCTTTAAAATCCAGATGAATGTTTCTCTGTGCATAGGTTTTACCCTGTGAGAATGTTTAGCTGTAACCTTTGTGGGTTAAAAAAATAAAATCCTTTTCCATGTGTGTGCGTGTTAACTATCCCAATAATTACGTTAGGTAACCTAAATTTGTTTAAGTCAGCAATTATATAGGCAGATTGTATCTGTAACTATACAGTACTTACAATTTTTTTCCTGGTATTTCACTTTATTGGTGCTGTAATTGTGAAAGAAAAAATTGTGTTCTGAGTCTGATTTTCAAAACTGAACCCTTGGCCAATTCCTAAAGCAAGAAGGGATTTTGGAAGTAAGTGACTGTGGTTACGACCACTCCATATCTTTCTTTCTGCTGAATTCCATTATTCCAGTCAGTTCATGAGTCAGGATTTTGTGATACGTATATGTATAATTGTAATTTAATTCAGTTATGCTTTAAAATCCTAGTTTCCTTCTCTCTAGAGGTTTTATAACTCTATTAAACAATAAAGTCTTAGCATTGGTAGAAATATCTGTGTTCCAATTTCATGGTGAAACTACTTCCAGAAAAATTCTGTTCTGCAGGTAATGTCTACCTTTCTCCTTTTCCCTTTGTACTGTAGAAATTATTGGGTTTTTTCATCTGGTTCACTGTGGTGACTTGCTGCAGCTTCCCAAGAGAAGATCACCTTCTCCAATGTCTGCTATTACCATGATTGGTTTAAACTCAAAGCAGGTATTTTCCATCTATCTGTGAAGTTTGCTGTTTCTATTCCAAACCTGAACAAGATCCTGTGCCCTCAGAATGTGTCAGTAATATTACTTGGTCTAATAAAAAATTATTTGCCACCCAGACCCTAGCAAATCTCTTCTTCATGTTGTCTCAGAGTGACATATTCTGAGGTCACACTGAACAAGTACCCTGTAGATCCAGAGCTCCCCTGCTAATAATGAACAGTACATGCTGATAGGCAATTTTAGAGGTAGCCCATTATTGCTAGATTGAGGTAGATGGAGAGGGAGCCTGCGTGTCTTCTGATTCTTTGATTACTTGACTCATAAGCAAATTTGAAGAAGAAATGAATCTGTTCATTTCAGTTGTTTCTACAGTGAAATTAAACTTGAACTTCAACCTGTTCTGTGCCAAGCTTCCCACTAAGTTAAATATCAGGCCCTTTGTTACTGGAGTGAGTTGTTTGCAGTCAAAATAGATAGCAGTGAATTCATGTTCATTAAAGTGAGAGAGATGTTTTTAATTAGATAGAAGAACAGGAAATTAACAAAAGCTTGTTGGTTTGGTTATTACTGTACTGAGATATGTTTCATCCAAGGGACAGCAAACCAATGCTATCCCAGTTCTGCTGATCTGTATGAGAAGCTGGTGTTCAGTTAAACTGTCATATATTGCAGAAGTGTCTTCTGTTTGGGAGATGTTTTTATTGTATTTTTCTCCTTTCTTGAACAGAACACTTCAGCACTTTATATACTGACAGCTGTTCACCTGTGGCTGGTTTTTAACATTTTTTTCCCATGGTCTGTTTTTATTTTTTCACTCTAAACATAATCCATATGTTCTCTTAAAGCATATGGACTGTTTAGATGAAATCTATAGCATGGCTTGTTAAAAAGGTATCTATTATGATCTAGTTATTGCACTACATTTTAATACCAGCTGATAAAAATAATCCTGTAAGATTAGTATAATGTCATGGAAGCAAACTCTGTTATCAAAAAACCCCCTAAGTTATGTTAGATTGAATAATTACTGTTACTCTTACAGCTACTGAATTCTGTCTTTTGCTTTAGAACACACAGTTTGTCCCTATCACAGGATCTTCCCTCTTCAGAGACTGAACACATTGTTAGTGGTTGTAATTGTCACTTTACTGCTTTTAAGCTGCTGGTTTTTGAATGTATGGAGAGGATACATTTTTTTATCAAAGTAAATATAGAAAGAAAAGCCCTAGAGATAAAACTAAGACAGAAATCCAGTTACGTATTGAGTTTTTCAGTTCAGCAAACTTTGTTGAAAGTAAGTTTTTATATTTTTGGTACTTTTTTGAAATTGCACTCATTTAAAACAATGCTGACTTTTCCCTGGGTGAGCTCCCATGTGTGTTGCACATTCCTATAGAAATGGATATAAAATGTAAGAGTTGTTGTGCTTGTGTTGGGATAAAACTAATTCTGTACCACTGTCGTTACTTGATCACGTGTTCATGTGGAACACGATTGATGTGGGAAGCAATGTGATTCTATCAAAGTACAAATTGCATGGTTGGCCACCTTGATCTTATGTAGGATTCGCACTTTGGACGTTAGTGTGATTATTTATTGCCTTTCTGTCTTTGCGTAGATTCCACTTACTGTGCTCAGGCTCAATCCTGATTTATTCATGGAAGTGTTTTTGCATTTATCTTTAAAGTGAACCTTCCTGGTTTTCAAATTAAAAATCTACTGAATGAATCAATACTCTTACTAATACAAGAAACATAATATGGTTCAAAGAGAAAACCACCAGAAAAAAAATACAGTTTCTCAAGTCTTTTCTGTATACAGGCATGAAATGGACACACAGTTCTTACATACCTATTTGTTTCAAATTCATTTTTTCAGTATAGCTCTTATAGAGCCTTATACAAGATGTATGGAAATTCTAAGTTTAAAAGCTGAGTTAATTTTAAGTTACTCCTTTGAAAGAGGAGCTCCTTTAAACCTTGTAGAAAGTTTTTAAAAATAAGGGAAGCACATTGTTCTTCTGACAGGGTGTTGTATAGTTTTTGATGAGCCTTAGATGATTAATATGCTGAAGCAGGCATTCTGTATTTTTCTCCCATTCTTATACAGGTTATTCTTTTGCTAGAGAAGTTGAGACCTATTTTGTTCCCATCTGTATCAGCGATGATTAAGTCAACCCATGACTCATTATTTAAAGCTAGGCAGAGGTTATCTTGTTTTGATTAATAAAAGCAATGCTTGCTATTTAGAAGATTATCTGCTTCAGCTGTTTATCAGCAGGATAAGCAAAGCTATCCATTTCGGCTTTAGGCATCTTGCAAATGCATAGTCAGATTCCTCATTTTTTTTCCTAGTAGTTTTAGCATTAACTTGATGTGGTAGAGCACAAAGAACAATACAATTCATTCCTGCAGCAGCAGCCAGTTTTAGTGAGAATTGTATCCTTCCTTAACTGCAAAAAAACCTCTTTCTGTGATTTTGGCCTGAAAGCAGTTACATGCTGCAAGTTAATTTTTCTTTGAAGTGCCGAAAGGTACTATCTGTTTCCTGAAGAACATAAACTGACAACACAAAGCTGAAGGACGTGTGTGAGACTGGATAGGGAGTTTTATAGCAGAGACAGAGAAGTGCAGATCAGTTCCTGGAGTGAAAAATGGTGAAAATCTTGGGCACGCACAGAAAAACCAAAAACCAACCAACCGAACAGAAAAAAACTCCCAAAAGATAGTCCAGGAAAAATCTAGTTTAGTACAGGTAAAGATACAAGAAAAGGAGTAGGCTTTTGTGTGGACTGTAAATCATGGAGGTTGGTGAAGCTGAGAACAAGGATCCTGGATTTTCTGTGATGAAACATACAAGACTGGGATGAGGAAAGAAAAAAAATCTGAATATGCAGAGGTAAATTATACCAACAACCAAGACTTGCAATGATATGAATTATGGAAGAAATAAATATTTATAGGTGTAGAAATAGTTGACAGGTTATACATATTTCCGTTTCTTCAATATTTATAGCCATACTTTAGCCATGAGCCGTGAGCCTTCAGATTTCTCTTTGGTTCCTCCAGTTAATGAAGAATTGAAAATACTAGTTTGAAATTCAGTGTTTTGAATCAAGAGGTGTTTTATTTATTTTCTGTCATGTTCCAAATCCATCAATACAAGTGGCTGATCTGGAATCACCTTGGCTTAGCTTCATTTTTCTGTTAGAGTGAAGCTGGGTTGTGAAGCCTTCATTATGGAAAGTGATGGTTTCATTAAAAGTAGTTTCATTAACGACCTTCAAAATCCCTGTGTTAGCTTTCTGCTGGATTTGATCAATGGGCAGTCAGTCTAGTGATATCAAATTCTAATGAGATATTCCTAGTAGTTTTTGGCAGTGTGGAGATAGGCTTTGGAGCCAGCCTTTTAGCTATGGTCACTTTGGTGTCTTGAGCCTTGTTCTTGATGTGAGAGGTTGTATTAAGTGGAGCCTGAAGGGGGAATATACTTGGGCAGGGCAACGTGCAGAGTATCATGATCAGCCTATTGCAAATTCAGTATCAACCTTTGCCAGATTTTGAAGCCTTCGAGCAAAGCTAGAATAGTGAGACGATTTGAAAAGTGGGAATGTGGATGGGTTTTATAGTTAGTATTGTAATAGAGAATGTGAATTATTAAGAGTGCACCTTGAAATCTTGTCAGCAAGCAGTTCATCAGGGAACAGCTTGTCTTCACTCATGCATTCTCTCTCTCTCTCTTCAGTCAGTACTTGAATAGGCACTCCTTATAGAGTTATACCTTCCTTTCCTGCAGTATTGATAGATGGAAGGTGTTTATAACAGTAGCTACCAAATAAGGTCGAATTTGCAAAGCACCAATATTGCTGTGGCATTGCATTTTCTGTGGTATTTGCTGTCTGTGTGCGGCAGTACATGATCACCTGCAGTCGAGCCATGAGCTGAGCTGTCTGGTCCAACTGTCCTTTTCTGACCTCAGTGCCTGCTCCAGAGATCAGATGCCACTGACAGCCACAGCTTTTTACCAGTTGAGATGTGTTAGTTGCCTTCTGCCTTCATTTCATTTTTTCTCAGTAAGTCAGGATGTTTGGGATGTTCACTTCAGAAGTGCATTTGTGTTCTAAAATAAATGCACAACATAGATACAACCAGTACACTCTCTATTTCAGTGGTGAGACACAGGAGAGGCTGGTGCAGGCTGTACTTTCTCTGCCTTGAGTGAAAGGATCTGTCGTGTATGGGGAGTCAGAAAGGCACTGGGACTTCCAGGAAGCAAATGGGTGGTAGTGAACATTTGTGTCATGCCTTTCATGTCCTCCTCTTTCTGAGATAATGCAGGTTGCGACAGTGATGGTTCAGTCCATATATGTAAAGCGCTTTGTAAATACATAATCCTTGTAATATAAAATGATTATAGTATTTTGCCTTGCTTTTATTTTTGTTTTGTTGTAAAGTCAAAAATAGTGCACATGAACTTTAAGAGCTTTTTATTACAAACCTTTCAGAATTGTTCTGTGTAGATTGAAGTAGGAAACAGAATTGAAGTCTCATGTAGAATTGAAGCAAACAAGATGAAAAGGAAGCCTAGAAGCTCACTGTGCTTCCCCTGCTGCCCCAACCAGCAGTAACATGTCAGTGTGGTGTCCTTAACTGTCTTTTTTCCCCCTGATCTTTCTTGCAGGCATTTCAATAACAGAAATTTCTTGATACTCACTTTTCTCAAGATGTTCTGTTGTCCCAGAGACGTTATTTAAGGCTACTGTAATTATTCTATTGACTTTTAGGAGACAATATTAAGAGAAGGTCAATTTCTGTCTTTTAACTTCCCACTCATTATTAATTTGTGTGAAATGAATGTAATGGGAAACCTCATGTAGCATATTTTATGTTTATTGTAAGGGACTGAATTGTAATCAATCATTATGAATTTGGTTGTTTTTTTAGAGAAAAGTAAGGGTATTTTCTCCCTTTGTGAGAGTTAACATATGTATATATGTATGTAAAAATATTTGTAAAAGGTAAAAGATAGATCAAGGGTGTACCTCCATTATGTGTGAAAAAAATCTCTGAAGATACTGTCTTTTGTAAAGCAATGAAGAAAAGAGAAACTCATTTTGCTGAGAACGAGGAAGTGTACGTAATATATTGCTATGACTGTTTATACATATAAGAAATTCTTGAGAAATTGTTCAAAGAACTCATTCTAAACTTATCTAGGAAGAAGACTCATACTCATTGTTTTGGAATCATTGTGTTGATATTTCATGCTTCCCACACAATCTTACGAAGCTTGACTGCTTCCTTCTTAGGAAAAGTTTTATTTTTCAAGAGCTATCACTTCTAGAATATTATAAAACTACCATGAATGTTTTGTATTAACAGATAAAACATGCATATTCCCAGATCTATACATTTTCTGAGAGGAATGAAAAATGTTTTGTAACTTTGGACATTTGGTTGCACTATGCAACGAAGTCAGATACAATTTATCTTACAGCAAGAGGAATGTGTAGAAAAATGCTGACCCACGTGGGTTTTAAGTGATCATTATACATTATTTCTTGTGGCAGTAGGGTCTCAGTGCCCCAGTCAAGGCCTCAAACTGCTTTGCACCATCAGTTTAACATGGAGGCAAAACAGAGGCACTCTGCCCAGATGACCCTTTTATTTGAGGTTTTGATGGGAACACAGGTGCCTGAAGAGTGTTTGGATATGTCAGGAAGCATGTTTTGGCAGGTCGCTTAGCAATCTTACAAGCCCTAGTTACCAGCTATCTAGTTAATACTAGATATAGAGGTATGCAGAAAAAAAACAAGTTAAAGAATGTATTAGGTTGTTTAATTATAAAGAAAGTAGTTAGGATATGGTGTGATGCCGAGTAAATGAATGAATGGACAGTTTAACAAAACCAAAATAACAAGTGGTCCTGCTTTTGCACAGCACAGTCCAAGAGTTAAAGCCAAAACCTAATAAATTTTTTCCTGGATTCGTTTTAGAACGTCAAGCATGCACATCTATGGCTGCCTCCAGCGTCCTTCCCTCCAACGTGGCTGGTATCAGCAGAGAGCTGATCGAACTGCAGCACCTCATCCAGTTCCCAGAGGAGGTTGCCAGCATTCTGACTGAGCAGGAGCAGGAGCTCTACCGGAAAGTCTTACCCATTGACTACCTCTGCTTTTTAACCAGGGACTTGGGTAATGCTGAATGTCAAAGCCAACTGCCATCTATTAAGGCTTCCATATCTGCTACTATTCTTTCTTCTCCCAATGGTGGACATAATGCTGTGGAAGATCTTGTGACAAGGTTTAATGAGGTAAAACTTCTAAATTACTTTTCATAAGGGTTATTACCTGATGTGTGGTTTAGTTGCTTCCTTTAACTTTCAGAGCTGAATTTAGCTGTAATGACAAATTTTTAAAATATAAATTAAGATGACCAGGGGTTTAGCCAAATAACTTACGCTGAATTGAATAAGAGTTACGTGACCAATTTGCTCAGTGAGTTTGGAAAATGGCAGCCCGACTTTTTCTTGCACGTTGTAAAGTAAGTATGAAATAAAAAATTATTTCTAATTCTTTGTGTTTATACTGACACTGTGGGGTACAGTTTCAGTCAGTTTATTATTTTGTTTAGGAGCTGGAGTTCTATTTATTTGTTTTGGATTTTTGTAGACTAAGCATGATCTTAGGAGTCAGTACAGAAGTTTTATAAACTAGAATTTTCTGTATTCTCTGTAATATAACTACACTAATCTGCACTATTTATTTATTTAATCACTGTGTGTGTCTTGAATGTTGTTACACAAAAAAGTGTGACTTGGCACAACACATTTTCATAAACCAAATTTGAGTTCTTTACTAAGATTTTATGTTATTTTTAGTAAGGTAATCTTCAGATGAGTTTAAAAGAAAATTGATAAGGATTGAGAAAGCTGACAAAAAAATCCATCCAAAGCCCCAACACAAAACAAAACAAAACCACCTAAACAAACCCTCAAGTTTTAGCTGCAGAAATATGGGTCAATTTATTTCTTCTTCCTTTTTTTTTTTTTCTGTGCATGTATGTGAACCATCTGCAATGTTAGCAGTTTCTAGATTCATAGAAGTGGAATAAAATTAAGATAAAGTTGACTTAATGCACTTTTAGTTTGCTATCCACTGCATCCTTATGGTTTAATAAGAGATGAAAATGGTGCAGATAGCAAAAAAAAAGTCCCAGTGAACTTTCTGCTTCCTGGGCGAAGAAGAATCAGTGAGTGAATATTTAGCATGTGTTGAAGTGTTCCTTATTCTTGCATGTTATCGAGATTTAGCAACTAAAGTAGTATAAATATATTGGCTCCTCTTACCGCATTCTATCATGGGTACATACATAAAAGTTGCAGCTACAGTATTTAGTCTTTAAACAGAGCCTAAAAATTGTTTAAATTACGTCTCTCAAGTTACAGTATTTAAGAAAACACTGTGGCTGGCGCACAGCTGGAGAGGAGTCTGGCTGCTGACCCGGTTCGGATCCTCTTTGCTGAGGTGCCTCTCTTAGGGTGATCGCCAGAGTGAGGGCAGTGGAAGAAAAGTGTAATAGTCAAGCTCCAGTATGACCTGGGGAGGCGTAATGCCAAGAGCAGTTTCTTGAGGACATGTTGCAGTTCCCATGCAAATTAGATGGACTGTCATTGTGTTCTGGTTGTGAAGAAGTCTTGTCAGAAATGACTGAGTCTGTTCCATACCAATGAGAATTTTAGCATTAAAGTTGCCTTTTGATAAAATAATCAACATTATCTTTTACTCTTAGAGGTGTGTGACTTTGCAGTTTTTGTCGCCTAGCGTTATTTGTTTGATAATGCTACAGGATAGTATTTTATCTGTAATTTGAATTAATTCCTAAATATTGAGTGCATAGATTCTGTGGTATTTAGTGCAATAGATTATTTTAAGTATAACCTGGAATAACTTTTTTAAAACATAGATGTTGCATGTTTAGATGGAGTTATTGTGCAATATTTACTGCTTGTAATAAAACACTGTTTTGCTTTAAGGATGGAGTATATCAATTGCCATAGCCAATCAGAAGCATAAACTTTCAAAATGTCTTTTTATAAATGACAAGAAAATTCTTGTGCAAAGTCAGTGAGCGCTTGCTGATTCTTTTGGCATTGCCTATAGAAATATTGAAGAGTATTTATAATGTAGGAGCCAAAATTACTTCTAGGATGACTTCTAATACATAAAGGGGAAAAAACAGTTTCATGCCACTGTTCTGTTAAATAACAATTATATTATTTAGAGGATTTTTCATAAAACAATATGCCTTTTAGTATTTTTTAGTATTTTTTCTGACAGACCAAGCTAAAGACAGATGTTCTTTTCTATTACTAAATGTAATTAAAAGCTGATTCTGAATTAGTGGTCAGTGTGGGAGGATTAGAGTCAAATAACGTAATATCTACCTTTAAATAACTGTTGGCTTTTGGATTCTCTAAGACTGTGCACTTAATAATAGTAGTAATATATTTTTCTGCTCTGCTAGAGCCCTTACTACCAGAAGTTTAGGTTTCAAGGATGTAAATCTGGGAAGAAACTGTTAAGAAGATTCTGCAGAGTTAGCAGAGCCCTGGTAGCTTGGAACAAATGAGGAAAATGGTACCTAAGTGTGTTTTAGGACCCTGAGAACTGTAACATTGTTTTTTCCATGTCTCCTTGTTGCCTACATTGCCTTTCTCTTCTCCATTTAGTTCTTTTCTCTGATTCCTGTATGACATGAGTTCACCCTGCTTCTTTACCTGGAGTGACATGGCCCTACCTCAGTAGCATATGCCGTGGTCTTCCTGGGGCTCTATTACCCTCCCAGACTCTTGTACCATTATAGATTCTGCTCCCAGCCACTCTTCTGGCTCTCAGCAGCAAAGCAACCACAGAAACACAAGTCCTATGTACATGCTGTAACTATTTATGTTTATGTAAACATTTAAAATAATTTCAATCATTACTTTATATAAACATGAAAAGAGCCTCTTGTAACTTGACCTTTCTGGCTGCAGCTTCAAGTAAAAGAAAAGCAATAAAACTTTAGACAAGCTAAAACATTTAATTTTCCATGCTGAGATATGCATACAAATAAATTGTGATGTCATGGATTGAAAGATCATCCAGCTGACTGGAGGTAGTCCCCATACTGAACTGAAAATGCAAAATAAGAAGTTGAATACCTATGGTGATTTGTTTCAAAGATATGATTGCCAAAATATAAGCTAAGAAGGTAAAAAAGTTTGAACCCCTCTAATATAGCACTGCTGCTGGGGTGGGTTCATGATTACTAGGTCATTCTTATATTCAGTAAAGTTAATTAAAAATATGACTATTTAGCACACTTAGTTATGATAGTTTTATTTTTAATCATTTGATTTTTTAAGGTTTTTTTCATTGTTCATTCAAAACACAAGTTTAAACCTCAGTAACAAAACAGAGACATATCATTTTACTGAAATAATGGAATGTAAATAAATATTGCACACTGTCTTTTAGTTCAGCATTTTTTTGCAATGCCTAAATGGGTTTGCATAGTGCTTTTAAAAAAGGTTGTGTTTGTACAAATATCAAACTGTTTCCAGTCCTTGTTTGGAATACTGTTTAATCTGATTTAAAATGGTAAATGTTCTCTGTAAGGTTATATAATTTCACTCAAACATGTAAAGTAAACCATCTGATCATAAGATATGCAATTAAAAATACTCAGATTTTAAAATGCATCTGAAAATTATTTTGCATATTATACCAAAAGCAAAAAAAAATTAATAATTAAGCTGCAGTGAAACCCTCCAGTTTGGTGTTCCACGCTGAGATGTTTATATTCCTCAGTAAGAGCTGATAGGTTTGTGCACAGTTAGCAATGCAGAGGAACGCATTACAGACAGCTATTAGTGCTAATCCTGCTACTGGTTTTCAGCTATTTCTTTTAAAGGGAGAAATTGGACTACACTGAGACACTGAGAATTCTGCTTTTAGACAAGATAATGTATATTTTTCCCTCTTGCTATAAATACTGCATGATATATGAGAAGGGTTATTTTTCTACATAGATTTTTCATGTTCTTCAGATTTTACTTAAATTTCTTAATTTTCATCAAAATTATTAAAACCAGAATGACTGGATTAAAAAGGTTACAGATTGCCATGTTTATCCTTTACATACCTGAAAAACCAACTTCTTGTTTTATATTCCGAGATTTTTTGCACACATACTTTAGTTTGTCAGTATTAATATTTCTTGTCTTCTTGCTCAAATGTAGGAAGTAGTTAAATCAGCTGCAGTTCATTATAGAAAGATATCATGGCTAATTTTTTGTTAGGTGACTAACTTGATCTCCTTTTATGATCCAGTGACTCGACTGGTTGATGACAAAAAGGCTGTGGATGTTGTGTACTTGGACCTTAGCAAAGCCTTTGACACGGTTTCACACAATAAGCTTCAGGAGAAACTTGTGAAACTTGGGCTGGAAAGGAGCATCTTATGCTGGGTTNTTACTTTGTGGTAAACCAAAAGGTTTATTTTTACTTACTAGCAATGATAAATGTTAAACTTCAGGCAGAGAACTGTGTTAGCTAATTTCACCTCTGAAAGCTGCATCTCTCAAGTATTTTGAAGTTCCTAAAAATGTAATATAAAAATAGAAGACATCATTTCTTCCATGTAGCATCCACTGAAGTATGTAGCTTGGGAGTTCCTGTAAAAGCCTTATAAACTTAAGCACTGGGGAAATGAGTGTAAAACACTACAGATGATAAAACACTGCACCTTGAAGGTGGAGATTGTTAATAATTGCCTCCCTCAATACGTATCACCACTGCATGTGCATTCTGATAAAATATAAACAGTGAATTCATTCCCATAAAAAAACCCCAAAAAACAAACAAAAACCCCCCTTAACAACCAACACATAATACTTTCTTTAGCAGTTGTATAGAAGATAGCAAACAATTTTTAATGTATTATATATGTATGTCCACACACGTGTATATGGATTATTATAATCTTGGGTATTAAAAGAGTAAAATAAGGTAACGAGTAAATAAAATCCAGGGCAAATTTAGGAATACAGTTAATAATTTGACAAGTGGTACACGCTGTTCCTTCCTGTGTGCTACATGCAGCAGGGTTCCCAGACAGTAGATGATAAGCAGTCCTGTAGGTTACACTTGCAAGGACTTCAAGGTCATGTGCCATAACTTGAGGATCAAGTTCCATCATGGGAGTCTCTTTTACGTCCTCCAGATTTTATTCATGAAAGCAGCTGAGTGTCAGTAATAAACTGTATGCTGATCCTGACAAATTGGGAGAGTTTTGTCTGCAAATAGACTTGACTTGAAATTGGTGGTCAGTCAGTGATTAGGTAATAAAAAAAAGGACTCATTTTTTAATCACTCATAAATTTCGCATGTTTAAAAGTAAAATAAAATGTTAATGCTGATTTACAATATGGCCTTCCAAATGCATTAGCAATATCTTACTTGAATTTATATGTAATCTTTGATCAAAGTAAGATAAGACTAAAACCTTAACAAAGGAAATTTAAAATTTAAAAGAAAATTTTAAAATTGATAATAATAGATTTTAGCTCAGTTAAAGTAGTAAATTATATAAATGATAATTTCAGGAAATATGTAACTGTACAGCTCTTTTTGTACTGTTATACTTGAGAATGTTGCTCAGTACAGCTTCATTACCTGGAAAGCTGGTGGAGGTCCTGTGTGCTCAGACTTGAAGGAGACTCTTATACTTGTGAATATCTGCAAATGAGGCTGCTCTAGTCTGTGTCTGAAATTATCTTGGCACAGTGTTGTCAAGTGTTTCTCTGTATTAGGGCACCAGAAAATATTTAAATCTTGACTAAGTATCTATTTAATTTGATTTTACTTGTTTAGTACTTAATGTTAGTATGCAGTAATCCTGAAGGACACTTATTTTTATCCCTCTGAATGAAAAGACTGATGTTATTATCAACTTGTTTAAGTGGCTCCTGTTTAATTTATAACTTTTCTTGTGTTTTGCCATCACGTGGATTATAGTAACGAAGCCAGGATACATTTTCTCATACTTTTCAGACTCATCATCAGTGCAGCGGAAATCTAATTATAGGTTTGCTGTGATGATTTCTGTCCTGAAGGGAGTTTAAAATGAGTTATGTAAACAGAACTATGTAAGTCAAGTGTGAAAAAAAGTAAACTAAGGAAATAATGATTACTATGTTGATATGTGGATTGTGATCTGATGTTAAAGTGCTATCTGACACAAAAACTTGGTCCAAAAAGCTTTCCTGCTCATTCTGAGAAACACTTGTAATGTATTCTGGTCTCCTTGGCAAGGCTGATACCACACGCACTTTTGGCTGGGATGTGCTGTCTCTGGTCCCGGTGCTACTCCAGGCACTGCCTGAGTTGCAAAACTCTCATGGTACTGTAGTGGCAGCTTGATAACTGGTCCCTGGGTACCTGCTGGTGCTTCACCCTCAGGTGAGGTGTTCCTCCAGTGTCCTGCAGCTGGGCAGGGAGCTCTGCAAGCCAACCAAGAGGAAACTGGGTGGAAGAGTAGGTACTGTTCTGCATCCAATTGGCTGAAGTGCCCAGAAGTCAGAGCCTGCCAGGGTGAAGCCTTCCTTTATTTCTCTTCCCTTTGATAGAAAACCCGTAGTTTAGTTTTAGTAACAGAGAAATTGTGAGACTTCAGAATACTATCTGTTCTACTTGCTCTCCAGAGTGGGAAAACCAGGGTTCTGAATTCAACCTTCAAATGAGTTCTATATCCACCAAGAAATAGGTAAATATACAGAGTTCTCTGCCTTTCTTCTCTGTGAGGTACATCTAGCTCAGGTGCACATGGAATCCCACTTCAGAACTTCCATTTAAATTAAGATCATGACAAGATCGTTATTTCTTGAATATCATCTGTGCAGAGGAAGTTTATGCATCGCAGGCAGCAAACATTTAGTACACACATTGTCGGGTGTTTGGGGGATCCAGTGGCAGGTACCCGGTCATTTAAGAATGTCAGTGAATACGAAGGCATACCTTTGAGGATGTACTGTGCATTCCACAATATTTATCAGTATATCACAAAATTAAAGAGTATGTTTACTGATTGTTGTTTAATTAGGGTATGTTTTAATTAATACACTTACGTTTCCTCTAAGCTGACATCCATGTTTTTTCCAGAAGATCACAATCCTTTCAACTCACTTATATTTCAGTGTTATTTGTACATCAGTCATTTTATCTGTGGCCATTATGAGTAATGTCAAGTTAATGCCAAACTATTATGGTATGCGTGTATTGAACAACTTTCCAATATTGTTCAGAACAAAGTTCTCGGATACATCAGCTCAGTGTGCCAGGGCAGAATAAAATCTTCAGGGAGTTCAATGCTGGGAAGTGACCTCAGCTAGCTGAGATACATCTTCATTTTGCTGCTCCTTTAAAGCCTGTTTACTCAACCAGATCTCCCACCTTCAAAATTTCTATGAGAAAAATCCCTCAGGCATTTTAAGTGGGTAACTGATATTCTGTTTATTAATTTTGTGGGGGTTTTGTCTAGCTGGGCTTCAGGACCACCTTTAATTTTTGGGAAAGGCTTGCTCAGTTCTGTTATCTGACTGACTTATTTTCCCTTTCCATTTGTCTTCACTAAAAAAGCTAGGAGTGGAAAAGTTCTTGCATATGTTAGGCACAGCATTCAGCAAAAACCTCACTGAATGAAAAGAGATGACCTTTGTGCACAGCTCCTTTCCTCTGCTTCCTCCTTTCTCACAGTACTGTTGCATTTTAATCATCTCTGTTCTGGTCTCACTGATGAATTCTTCCAAGAAATCAGTTTTGGTGTACAAGGCTAACACAGATATTTTGAGAAGCCCGTAATCCCCTTTTCTGAGGTCTATATGATGCATTCCGATTAGTCAATCAGCAGCCTCTGAATTTCATAGAAAAACTTTATAGAGACGTGATGCTCTTCTGAGCCACTAGTAAGGTCAATTATACTCCTGGCTACGGTTAGATACTCTATTAAAAAAAGTAAGTCAAAACAGTCTGTGTTATATATAGAGGAACCATTCTGTTCCATTCCTAAATTCCTAAATATAAAGCAACATGAATGAGATCTTCTGTTATCTGTATCTGACAGTAGTATTCCAGTCTGCTCCTTACATTTTCCCTGATCTCCAGGAGAAATGGAGATGCAGAAGTTTCTAAAGCAGGCATGTTCATTGTTTTTCAGGAGTGGATTGTATCTTTAGATGCTCAGTTCTCTCCTCTGATCCTTCCCGATCTGTTATATCTGCCTTTGCCTATTTAGAGATTCAGACACTTCATTTTTCCTTCCTGTTTAGTAAAGATTCTTCAAATGTTTTCCTGTAAATCTCTTGTCCTGCAAGAGGAGTGAGCGTATACTTCACAGTGCCTTTTGTACCCTTTTGCTTGTTACGTGTACATACAGTATCTGGAGGCTGCAAAGGCTTTTTCATGCTGCCCTTTATAATTTTTGTTTGCTTTTACAGATTGTTTGTAAGGGTTCATCATAACTGTTTATAGCAGTCCTAAACTCTCTATTAAATAAAATTTCTACAAGTGGCTGCCCTAGTTTCAAGGTTGCCTCTTAGTGGGGAGTCTGAACTCAATTACTGTGTTCTTTGATCATTACATCTTTGCTACCCTAGATTAAAACATATCTCTTTAAAATTATATTATTCTTTAAAATGTTTAAGACCACATTAATCAAACTGTCATTATCATACTTGGTATTTCATACCAAACTTTTTTTTTTTTTTGTGAGATTGCATGTTTAGCAGTTGCATTCCCTAGGAGTCATTTCTGGAAAATGGGAATAATATCCAAAAACAATATGTAATTTTATTCCAGCGTGCACAAACAAGTCAATGCCAACCTTCAATAGCAGATCTGACTGTTTTGTTTCACGATTTCTCATTTTTTAATGGATTCATTTTATTACCTTTCATTCTGGTTTTGCCCTCATTTGACCTCTGTGTCTTGCAGTGCTCTGGTTGTTCTTTGTTTATTTTTCCATAACTTCATGCTCTGCAGGTATGCACTGCTTTGTTGATTCAGTTTTTATATTTTAAGAATAACCAACTGAACGCTTCAAATAACAACTGGACAATCCAACTTCTCATTCTCAACAGCTGTAGCAATTAGTCTGTTGTCTCCTGATTCTCACATCCCATTAGAGCATCCCCATAGTCATGGTACTAACTCCTGAGTCTGTCCTCGGTGAATGAATTTCTTCAAGAATTCAGTCCTAAAAATGATTTTTTTTTTACACAGACATATATTGGAACTATGGCTTGTCTTTTCATCTGAACATTTCTTATTTATTATTCTTAATTAATTTGAGCATCAGAAAAGTTAAATTGTAATTTAATTTGTAATAGATTTAAATTTAATTTGTAATACATCCCTGGGTGGGCGTTTGCTTGGGAGTTGGACTGGATGATCCTGTGGGTCACTTCCAACTCAGAATAACCTGTGAACACTGAGTCCGTATAGACTTACGTAAATGGATGCCCTATATCTTTTCAGTGGATTTTTTTTCCTGTTAGTACTGATGCATTTACATTTTCTTTCACATGCTTGTTTTTTAAAACAAAAGTCTATTCCCCCCGAGGGGTGAACTAGTATTTTCTAATTTTTATAAGCCTCTCCTCATGCTGGTATTGTCTGTAAACACTTGAATCCTTCAGGACCAAAGAATGGAACTCAGTGTCAGTAAACAAATCACATTTATTACCTCCTAAGTGTTTACACAATGACAAAAATCAGGCCTCCAGGGAGTCATATTGTAGAAAGAAACAGTTGGTTTAAATTAGGTTTCCATGTGAAATATGGCTACTTTTTATGGATGCTGTGGGAACATAAACTGGAAAGGAAATCTGCAGACTGATAAAATGCAGGTTTGGTTTTTATTTGTTTAAATACAGGCAGAGTCATGTACTACATTGATTTCTGATTCTGGCATTAATTAATCACCAAAGAGAAGTTGGTTGCATGGTCACACTTAGGAAGGTGGGAGTCTTTTTGTTTACTTCATTTGTGATCTTTCATACAGATAATGTGAATTAACTTAGCTGTTCAATGCATATAGGAATTAGCAAATTTGTGCATTAAATACATCTACTGTTCTTGTGAAATTAACCAAACCAAAAAAAAATTCCAGGTTATCAACTTTCACTGATGATATTTTAAGAACAAGGGTTATTCAGTGTGAGGCTGAGGTTTATAAGCCATGTAAATGAGAATTTACACTGCACATCTCTCCAGCAGCTTTGGAAATCAGCACTAGCTTAAGCTGTCCACGTTCTTCTGTGGCCTCAATGCACATTCCGAATATCTTATATTAAGATGCAGGTGTTGGATTGTTTTTGTTGGATTGTTTTGTTTTGTAAGTTTTTCAAGTGTCCTGAACCCATTAATTGTTATAATGTGAATATGTCTCTGTGTTTGCAATGCATGTGTGATTTGGCCATGAGTGTAGAAGTGGAATTTTGACTGAAAACCCTCAGATGGAAAAAAACCTGAACCCCCCACATTATCTGTCATGTGTGAATGCTCCAAGTGACATTGCTTTGGCTGACTGTACCGTTTGTTTTATTTTACAAGGTGAGCTCCTGGGTTACCTGGCTGATCCTGACTGCAGGTTCTATGGAGGAGAAACGAGAAGTCTTCTCATACTTAGTACATGTGGCAAAATGCTGCTGGAACATGGGCAACTATAATGCTGTAATGGAATTTCTGGCAGGGCTAAGGTACTGGCAACTCTTTTTTTTTAATGGCTTTTCAGTGATAGATTACACTTCAGCTTCTGTTAAGCAGATGTCTCTGGAGAACAATTAACTAAACAGGAATCCATGACTAAATCACATCATCTCATGCTGTGGCTTTCTAGTATGTAATCCCTTTTGGAAAACTGAAACATGCAAAGCCCTTATTTTTTCCTCAAAATGCACTGGAGATTCTTATCAGTTTTCCTGGTACATGCTGAATACGTTGTTGCAGTAGAAAACATCCTTGTTTTTTTTTTAACAGAAATTTTTAAAATGTAAAAATAAGATGGGAAAGCAGTTGTTTATCTAATGAGCTACAACTAATGTAACTTGGGTTTGGAGTCTCCAGAACACAAGTGAAGCATAGTCATGGTGACATTCTAAATGGACAGTCTTAAATGTAAAAAAAATACAACCCAAAAATAACAAAAAATCCTAACAAAACCAAACAGCCAAACCTGCTTTTTAACCCCTTCAATTTACTTATACAGATGGGTGTTGGGATCTCTTCTGTCCTGATCACAGAATCACAGAATATTATGAGTTGGAAGGGACCCACAAGGATCATCTAGTCCAACTCACCATCTAGCACCCGTAAGGAGACCGAGAGCACATCGCAGAGCATAACACCAACCTAGATCCCTCACAGTCTAGCAGGCCACTCCGAGCCGGAAGGGGCCCAGGGTCATCCAGCCCTACACCCCCCGGCTAGACCATGTCACTAAGCTCCTCGTCCAGTCTTCTCTTAAACACCTCCAGGGATGGCGACTCCACCACCTCCCTGGGCAGTATTGAAGGATCTGCAGTATCTCTAGGAGAAAGAGAGAGAATAGGGAGTTAAAGACAGTTCAGCTCTTGCTTTCCTATGGAATTACATGTTCCTGACGCAGGGCTGAGTGAGCAGGGAAGCAATGCCTTGGCACTGGCAGTTCAGAGGGCAGCAAATGAATGAATGAATGAATGAGGAAGAGTTAAAATCAGATTTCCCGTCTCTTAGTTTTAACTCACCTTATATAGAGTGTTTGCACTGCTGTTCTTTGTGGTTTAGTAAGGATCCTCACTGAGCTAGTTGTTTATATTTTTGGTGTATAAAACACGTTTGAAACACTCATAGGCATGGGGAATATGTTTGAGCAGAATGCATCCACAGCCTCCAAGCCATGTAAGTTACGAGGGAAAATACAAAGCCACTTATGGGCTTAATTTTCTCTCTAATGCATCTGCACAGCACAAAGGAAAGAGATGAGAGGAAGGCTAGTGCTGATTAGCAGAATATCTGGGACAGGGACAGAAAGTGGAGTTAAGGCCATTCTGATGTGAGCATTGCTGTAGACCTTTCAGTATGTCTGGGGCCAGGGGTGGGCAGAAAGGCCGTATCATTGCATACACTTACTGGAATTTTTTTCATTAAATTACCCCCCCCCTTTTACTAACTTTATAGATTTTTCATAATGCAATTAAGGGAATTTTGTCAGAAATGCTCTGGTTTATCTTTATGCCATTTCCTTAATATTTTCTTGTTTCTTTCCATGCATGCCTTTTAGTCAATGACAATATGAAAATACTAGAAAGTCTGCTGGTATATCTTATGCAACTAGGCTTTTATTAAAATGTGAAAGGTTACTCCAGTATATCAAACCACTTGTTTCTCCTTTTTAGTTTTGTTGCTTAATAATTAAGAGAAAGGAATTTTCGTAAAAATACTGACCTGGATTTCATTAATTCATTTCTGAGCAATGATTTCCTCCTTTGAGCGTAAAGTGCGGTGTTGAACTTGAAGGTAAATAGTTTTAAATTTTTTTGTGATAATTTTTTGCAATAGGTCAAGAAAAGTTTTAAAAATGTGGCAATTTATGGATCAGTCTGATATTGAAACCATGCGAAGTCTGAAAGATGCTATGGCACAACATGAGTCATCATCTGAATACAGAAAAGTGGTCAACAGGGCACTCAATATTCCAGGCTGTAAGGTTGTTCCTTTCTGTGGTGTATTCTTAAAAGAGCTTTGTGAAGTTTTGGATGGAGCATCAAGCCTCATCAGACTCTGTCCACGATATAACGCCCAGGAGGAAACGCTGGAGGTAAATGAGATGAGTATTCTAAGGTGTTATGTTCATAGCCATCCAGTGCTTTATTATGTAATTTTACACAAAGGCATCGTCTAATTAGTTTTCTAAATCAGACTCTTACTGGACTGTTCAGTTACATAAACCTCAATTTAATTCCCATAGTTACTTTGCAATTTCAGTTTGGTTGTTTGTACCTAGTTCAGTATCAGAGTACTGAGAAATTAGTAGGGGTAAGTAGCAAAGGATAAAGTAAATGTGTGTAAAGTAAGTGTGTGAAGCCTTAAAGATGTAATTATTTTCTGCTAAATGCTTTGACCTCCCACTTAATTCGTTGGCAAAGTTTTCTGTTCTTTAAAAATGGAACTTAGAAGCTCACTGGATCACGCTTCTCCTGTATGGAAATAAACAGTTGCTTCGAGTTTTGTCATTTTGGTTTTAAAAGAAAAGAGTAACTGTGAGATTAAAAGATTAAGACTGAGGCTTTTAAAAAGTTTTTTAGAGTTATGGTAACTTATGTCCTTGATTTATGAAGTGATTTGATCTGTTTTGGACTGCAAGTAGGCACAAAATCCCATTGGAAGCTAATAGGAAATATGTGCTAAAATATTCTTAGTTGTAAAAATCTCTGCAGTGAGAAGTAGATGACACAAGATTCTATTTATAACTGTACTGATCTTTTAGATATCTCTAGTTTGTTTCAGATTACAATGGACAAGATAATTTCTTGCAACGAGTAGGTCAAGATGGTTTAAATAATCCAGAAAAAGAATCAACAACAAACAGCATCTTTCAAACTATTCGGAGCTGCAATCGCAGTTTGGAATCTGAGGAGGGTGAAGATAATGTTAGTGAAGCGAGTGATTCAAGAAAAAGCTCGTTGAAGGAAAAGAACCGGTACCAGTAGGTCTCATTTTATTTGCTCACATCACATGTATATGTCATGGTTTTTATTTTTAATTTTCTTTTACCAAGGCTTGCTTTTGAAAATAAGGGACATTTTAACAGCTTCCCTTGTATTTTTCCTCTTCCAATTCAGAACTTTTCGTCCCTGCAATTACTCTAAAGTATCTGATACTCAACTGTTTGGAAACTCTCTGTATGGTTATATTTTCCTCCATGATGTAATTACTTCCTCTCATGATAAGGGTAAATCCTTTTCATCTTACACATAGAGCGTTACAAATCCACAGTTACAATTACAATTTTGATCTCTAGTGACAGGAATAGCACCAGGACATACTTGTTATCAGAGCTCAGAACATTATATTCTACCTGATCAGGCAGTGTTCTGCCCCCTTCAAATAAAGGTTATTTATTATCCTTCAGAAGGCCTCTTCTTCTAAACATGTTAGTTTAAGGATTTTAAATTTTTTCCAGAAAACATTTGTGAGTACACATCTTGAATTCTCAGGTTGCTGTAATCCTGTTATTTTGCGAAGACATTTACTTCATTGTGCCCCATGTGAAAAGACCAATGTTCAGTAATCTCAGATTTCACTTTGAAGACCTGATATATTCTGTACTATTCACCAGCAGAAAATATGGTAAATGCAAATTTTAAGACATGACAATCTTCTAGAATGCTGCTTTGCAATGAGCTCTGATTGCAAACCCCACGTGGAAATAGGTGGGTCAGGTTTAAACTAAGTAACTCTGTTAGACTAACTTCAAGTAACAGAACTGTCCTGTTCTGAGGTGAAGCACTGTGAAATTACACGAGGGCTTGCATTAAAAGAACATTCCTAAGTCACTGCTAGAGTTTTTTTATTGATAATGTCTGTCAGAACTATCCATATGTTCAGAACTATCCAGTGTATTTCAGCTACTTAAACATAAAATCTAATAAGTGGCTGCCTGAGAAACAACTACCATCTTCCTGTTTAAAATGCATTTATTTCATTAACATATAATTCTAAATTTCATTTCAAATAAATAATCATTATTTCCTGAAAGAAGGGTTTCTAATAGAATTATTCACATCTGGCTTTAGTTGCTTCTGGGAAGTGGAGCAGTAGATTAAGGCAAGAAAGACAGACCCAGTTCTCTGTTCATTTAAGTTACCTCTTGACTTTCTTCAGTCCAAATACTTTCTTCCAGGCATTATTTTTTGTTAATTAGTGTGCTTTAAAATCAACTTGCAAATCACAGTTCAAATGGAAAATAAGCTAGGCGAATCAGCATTTCACTTGGATAAGCGAAATAGAAATTAAATGTAAAAGAATAGTATGGAGAAAATGAAGGGGAATTTTTTATGTGTTTGTGAAAAAAATCTTTTCTAAATTAGTTATTTATGCTTTGTATTTAAATATAATCTAGTAAGTTCCACTCTAAATTAAATAGGAATTCAATTAAAAAAAGCACCAATATGAATCTGAAATGAAAATTTAAAATGTAAATGAAAAAAACTGCAAATAGGTAATTAAAGTAATGATTTCTCATTCGAGCTACAAACTACTCAGTTAGTAGTATCTGTACTTATGGTGCAGTAAGTACTGATTTTAGTAGTATGATGACTTGTAGAAGAGTATTTCTGAAAGTACTGATTTAGCTCAGGTACTTCATAGACTAGGATTTCCTTGTTCACTTGCCATCTCTTTCCATGCAGAGAGCTGGGAAAAGCACAGGAGCAAATTGTTGCAGAGGCAAAAGGTCTTTGTTCTGTTGTCCTTCTTGAGTGGAGGCTACAGTGCTTGGTTTGTTTTTAATTCCATGAACGGCTAAAGAGTTCTAAGGAAGAAATTTAGTCCCCTTTCCTGTGAGACCTGTCGTACTTGCATACAGTGTTATAAAATCCAAATTATATCATAATTATATATGACCTGATAATTGTAGAGTTGTGCTCATAAAGGCAGAAAATACACTGCATAACATGCTTCTCATTACTTTGTAATTGCAAGAAAGATTTTCAATTAGTTTTTCTTTTGATGATTTGGATTAATATTGTGGAACATGAACACACCAAAGCTGGTAGGTTAATCTGATCTGAAGAAAATGAAAGGCATCTGATAGAATCAGTGGGCAGTGGGTATAATTGCTTTCCTGGTTGAGTTAGCAAATAAGCTCTATCACTCTGTAATCAGTGACCCATCTAATCACCCTGAATTTCTGTACATGACAGATAAATGTCAAACATTAATCTTTATTAGAGCTCTCTCTTGAGAGTTCTCAAAGAAATAAAGGTAGGCAGGAAAATACAGAAAAATCGAATTGTGAAATACAGTTTTTATGAGATTGTTAATCAAGTGACCTATAGAGTTACTCTAAACTTTGATGGATTCTTTGTTAGTCTGATCTCATTGTGACTTTTAAGCTTTCCTAATCACAGAAAATAGCTTATAAAATATATTCGGGCAAAGCCTAAGTTTTTTTTCTTTTTGTATACCTTGCAGTTTCCTTCTCTAAAACTGCAATTTGTTTTATTCTTTCTTTTATCCTTTCTTTTCATTTCCTTGCATCTCAGTGGAGCACATATAAAGAAAGCCTCTGATTCAAACCGAGTTCTGTAAGTGTGTTCTCAGTAATTGATATCTGTGTCGCTTTTGGCAGCTCATGTCAGAGGTTCTGTTTCTGTTTATGGTTACGTGTGTGTGCCTGGCTCACCTGCTTCTTGTACATTTTAATCTGCAGCCTGCAACATGCCATCAAATGTGAAATAAGGCATAGACAAAGCTCTGACATTTCTGTCTCTGCTGTACTAGCCTCCTCCTGCCATAATACTTTTTTAGCATTTTTACAGAAACTTGTTTGATAGTTTTTGGGGGCGTGGAAGAGAAAGAGCTGCTTCAGTTATATGTTTAATTTTAAAATGTTAATCTTTTATAACACAGGTAAATATTTCAATTTACATGTGTATGATAAGACTCTAGTAAGACATTTTATATCAGCTCAGTTGTAATACATGGCTTTTATTTTTAGAAATATTTCTTAAAGTAATAGAGCTACAACTAAGGCTCATACAGTTATTCTGTCAGCCCCTCACCACAAGCAAGTTTTTGACTAGTTTTTTGTAAATTTGGTGAAGAGGTAGAGATCTCACCAATTAATAAATTGTGGCTCAGGTAGAGGAGTTTGAGGGAAAGCTAATGGTCATCTGTGCTGTTTAGATTTGGGAGATTGTGACTTATTCCAAATCATATACACTACATAAATCATGTTTTGCTCAGTTGGTAGGACAGGGGGAGGAACTGAGAGTACTGTGGCAATGTGAAGAGGAAGCACAGAGGGCATTGGGACAAGATGTCTTGAAGGATATGTAGGGGAAGATGGTTTGGATTTTTTTGGCTGAGTATCTGCAGGAAAATATGCTTCATTAGTTCTGTTGTACACAGAACAGTTTGTCCTTTTTTTGTGTTCACTGAAGAAGTATCAAAATATTGAGCACTTGTGAATTCATCCATGTTAGACACTTCTTCAAGGAGGTAATTTTATTAAACTACCTCTTCTATTAGTTCAGTATCGTTGCTCTGTATCTTCTGTTTCTAATTATGGCAAAATACTTCAAAAATTTTGGTTGCTGCATACAAGTTTTATGTTAATATTTCCTAAAGTGAAATTAAATTTTCAGATAAAATTCTTGTTGCATTCTTTTGAGAAAGGTATGTATTTTAGCCACTATTTTACTAGTGTTAATTATAGTATTGTATAATGTGAAAGGTCTGCATAGTAAATCATATTAAATAATAGAACAGAGATTAGAAATACTGTCTTCATTTGATCCTGCAAACAATTTCCACAAATGGTACTTGATACGTATCAACCGAAGAAGTCTTATGCTGTGAATTTAAGAACTAGAATCACTTGGCTTTAAGAACCTATCAGATATTTTTGTTTTTAATGCAAGGATTGGAAAGTTCTAAGAAAATGTATTTATGTTGTTACAGTATCTCTTAATTAATTAAAAATTGCAATAACTTAAATTGTAGAATTGTAAAGGCTACAGAGGTTCCTGTATGTCCCTATTATTTAGTGATGATAATATAATATTTATTTAAAGTGCAGCAGAGAAAACATTCATCAATCGTATCATAAATCCACAGATGTATCACTAAATATGTCTCTCATCTTTGCTCACATGCAGATTTATAATTGGAGATCTTTCAGATTCCGAAAGTGACATATTTGAGCAGTTGAAAGAATGGGACACAAATTCAACTGAAGAGCAACAAAAGGCTTTCTGCCATGGGATAGAACTCATTCCCTGGTACGTGTTATCTATCAGGGCTGATGTCCATCAGTTCATGCAACAAGGGGCAACTGTCATTCATTACGACCAGGAGACACATCTCTCAGCACGTTGCTTTCTTCAGCTTCAGCCTGACAACAGTACATTGACTTGGACAAAACCCACAACAGTTTGCCCTGCAAATGCTAAGGCAAAACTGAATGTGCTGGGTAATACTGCTGAGCTTGGCAAATACCAGTTTCTTGGTAACACTGGACTGGTGGAAGGTTTTTTGGACTTGTTTTCAGCCAAGGCTGTATATATGGGACATTCGGGCATTGATATGCACACTGTGTGTGTTCAGAATAAACTTTGTAATATGTCCCTTGAAGAAAATGGTATAACACTACTTTATGGACTTCAGACTACTGATAATAAGTTGCTGCACTTTGTTGCTCCAAAATATACTGCCAGAATGCTGTATGATGGATTGCTGGAATTGACTAAAGCTGTAAGAAAAATGAGGAGGTTTCCTGATCAAAGACTACAGTGGCTACGGAAACAGTATGTCAGCCTTTACCAGGTAAAAGATGCTGTGATTCTGTATAAAAAAAGTTCAAAGATATCAACAACTTCATGTAATTCAATTAATTTCTATTCTAAGTAAGGTTAAATTAAAGATGAGCACCAAATGTCCAACTTCGTAACAGTGCTTAAGTCAGTAAGGTCTGGGTCTGCAAAGAATGTAATGTCAAACCTTGCAAGTTTTGAATACACGGAGATTAAATTTTTTTGTTGTTGTTAGGAAACTCTTTATATGTTTGGAGTTTTGGAATAAGTATTTTATTGAAGAAAAAGCAATGACAGTACTTGAAAAGGACACTGAAATACTGAGCAATGTGAGTTAGGGCCAAAAAAAATCCCCAAAGCCACAAACAAAATAGTCCTTTGGTATTCGCACAATAATTAAAAATTGCCTCCTCTGGAGGTTTTGTCTTTCACTGATTCTTAAGAAATGTCTGTGTTATTGCTTAAAAAAATGTGCCTGTTCTTATTCTCCATATTTTGTTAACGCTGAGAATTTTTATAGGAGGATGGAAGGTTTGAAGGCCCAGCCTTGGCTCAGGCTGTTGAGCTGTTCGGAGGCAGACGATGGAGTGCACGAAACACAAGCACAGGATCTCTCACCAAAAGCACCGAGAAACCTAATGTACAGAGAAACAACACACTGGGGATAAGCACAGCTAAGAAAAAGAAGAAAGTACTCATAAGGGTACTATTGCTGTTAGACTATTTTGTTACTCGTGTATTTTGTTGCTTATCTGGCTTATTTATTTCCTTCTTCCAGTTACTGTGGAGCTAACTGTGTTCTAAATCAGAAAAAAGAAGTTAGGTGATAATTTTAAAATGGTTTGTTGCAGTTTCAGGGTTTGGGGGTTATTGTTTTTCAAAAGTTTGGGGTTTTTTTCTCATACTTGAAGCGTTCTTAGGATATGTAGGTACTGAGGCTAGCAGAATGGGACAGAATCTTCTTGCAAACTTTAGATGCTACGTCAGAATAAAGGTCAAATATTGGCAATAAGAAAAATGCAAAGTGATGTCTGGAGTCGGGTGTCACTCTTCTTAATCTTGTTTGTTTTCATGTTTCCAGAAACATGACCACAGCTATTCCACCTCAGGTTAACATGCAGTTTTATCTCATGTGGATTAAAAAAACTTGGTCTAGTCTGGCAGCCATCTTTTTTCCTGGACTCCCTGCTTTCAGCAATAGCCAGGAGAGATGAAAATGCAGGGACTAGCAGCTCTACAGTACACCCGTTTTAGTGGGCAGATAGGGGAGATCCTCAAATGACAAAACCATCCCCTTTAGCGCTCCTGTGAGATAGTGGAAAACCAGCTGAACACTTTATAGAGGTTCAGTAATTGTCATATTTTGTGTGATGTCAAACTGGGATAGCAGCTAGTGCTCCCACCCTTTGGTATGTATCCTGTTTAGGTTGTCTCTTTTCCACTGGTGTTGGGCTTACAGGAGACTGTTTCATAGGGAATAGCTGATTTATCTCATGGTTTTGTTACAGGTTGCACTGACAAAGAATGGAAATAGTAGTGGATTTGGGTTGTTTATCATGGTGCTCTTTATTTCTAGGGTGAAAGTGGAGAGGCTACTGATGATGAAGTGGCAACTCGGAAGGCAAAAAGCTGCAAGGAATGTCGTAATAGAAGTGGTTCAGATCCTCAAGATATTGATGAACAAGAAGAACCAGGTAGATACATTGCTTCAGTACTTAAAGGTCAACAAGGATTTTGCTCAGAGTCACTTTATGCAGACATTTTTTGTGGTGTTAAAAATAAATTTATTATATAAACCTACTTTCGCAGTTGGAACTCCAAGTGCTCTAAACTTTTATATTAATTTCTGTAGTTGTTCATGATTGTTCTTTCATTTAGTTTCAGTGGCACTCCCTTTCCGTTAAGATGAAGTATATATGTAATTGTAGTTCAGTATGTACTTTTCTGACTGTTTTAGGACAAATCTAGAATCCTATTAGAGTCTTACTATGTTAATGAATTGGACAAAAGCATTTTTATTGGGTCAGATGTTGTAATTGTGATGAAAACTTTTGTTTTCTCCATAGATCAAAGTATTATTATTAGTGCTTCTCCATCTAACAACCTACCATCAAGAAGAGCTCACTCTCTGACAGCAGCTGGGTCTCCAAACTTAGGAGCTACCTCACCTTCACCAGCAAGACCAGTCTCCTCTCCTGTAATATCTTCAAGCAAGAGTCAGTCTAGGTAAGGACAAAATCATTGTCTTGATTTAAAAAGAAAAGAAGCTACTGTTACTTGTTTCAAATATGGGGTTTGTGCCAAAGTAATCAAATCTGGAAAAAACAATGCCAGAAATGTCATTAACCTTTTCTTAGACATCTAAAACATGTTGTAGAACAGCATAGGACATTTAAGTTGAAATACCATGAGTCTGAGGATGGCTTTGTAACAAGTCCCCAAGAGCAGCATAGTACACTTTGTGTTTGTTACAGAAGCAGATTGGAATGCTGTTCCAAAACTATATGAGTGCGGAGTTTAACTTTCTCCATCTCCAAAACACAGTTATAGACATCTTTTGTATAATGCCAATTAACAGAAACCTTCCAGATGTGTGAACTGAAGCTCTGAGTTTTCTTGGCACAATTTATTTCTATCTGAGGGATTAATAACTTTTGCTGACATTCCTGGTAGTGATTGCAGTACTGTATTGGGAATTGGAGGAACAGATTTTAAATCTTCCTCTTACAGGCCTCTTTTCTTTGAAAATGTATCTTTTTTGTTTCACTTGGGCAGTTATATTGGTTATATTATGTTCAGTGAAATAGGGCACTATTGTATTAATTATGTAAATAGTAATGGTGGCAATAGAAGTAGTTACAGTAATACAATAATAATACAACAACAACGATGTGTCAGGGATGTGGATGGTACTTTGTGGCACACAAGAAGACAAAAGAAGCTTTCCGGTGCCTGAAATATGGTATGAGTATGAATCTTGAGGGTTCCACAAGAGCGATAGTAAACAATGGAAGAGGTTACTGATGCTGGGAGGACATTATTTTTGAAGTGACGTGTCTTGTGTAATGGTTCATACTGTGTATTTCTTGGGGATTTTATTTATACTTATTTATACTTAAGGTAGGTGGATTTGGCAACAGGTGTGAGTGGTAAAAACACGTGTGGACATATGTGGTTGGCTTAACACTACTTAACACTGCTTTCTGAGACTCTTGCTATGTTCTTTACTTTTTGTTCTTTGCTGTCATTCACAGACTTAGATTTGTCTCTGTACGCATTTATCTCTTTTTTTTTTTTAAGGATTAGAATATACTTCTTTTACATTAAACTGCAGAAATACTGCTTTACTAGCTCTGGAAAATGCTTCTGTGTTTTGCAAATCTGCTTTTTTGCTTTTGTGCCAAAATAGTTGTTGTTCTCTAAAAGAGATTAAAAGGCTCAATGGAGAACTCGCATTCCCCGGGGAAGGACAGCTAATGTTCTTGTAAATCCTCTCAGTCCTGTGTTTCGGTAAGGATTCCTGTGTAGCTTAGAACTGTGGACCTCCCCAGTTATTACATGTTTTCCCTGGCAAACTTGGGCAACTCCACACATCCCTTGGTAGGGTGCTCCTAAATTTGCTATGACCCTTCTTGCTAATACTTGCTCAGGATGCGGCTGTATGGCTGTTTCATCTGTCCTGAAGAAATCTTTCTCCGACTTACATGTTTTACCCACTTCCTTGACCCAGTTTCTGTGAGCCATTAAGAGATTTGGAACACTGAAGAGTTTTATTCTTGATATTTAGTGTTTGCACTCTTGTTAGGTCTGAATTGTGTGTGCAGGATTTCATGTATGTAGACACTTCACATATGCCTGAACTGTGATCAGTGAGTCTAAGTTATCAAATAGTTTTCTCTCTGCTTTCCTGCAGAATCTTGTGATCTTCCACCTTATATATGTTTTAATTCACTCCTGGGATATCTTTTTGAGTGAATCAGGTGGTTGCTTCCAGTATGGAATTTAGGTGGAATTGTGGGAATAGATCTCCAGAGATTTCTGTAATTAGATAGTCTGAATGAAGATCTTAGTCTCAAACCATCTATAGTATATTCTCTTGGAGGACACAGCAAGGTTTGTACCCTCAGGCAATCCACCCACCATCAAGGCATATCCTGTTTCTTTGTGTTGCATTAAATATATGAGAGTCTGTCAGGCAATAACATGCCATAGCTTATTTCAGCCACTTCAGATACAGAACACACCAAACATGAAAAGAACATCTTAGAGACAGACCAGAACTATTGGGACCAAACCTGACCTGTGCCAATTGCAGGACAGTGCAGAGAAGTGAGAACTTGAGCCGTTCTACCCCACTCAGAAAAAGGCAGGATGTGTGCCTATAGCAGCACCCGTGGAACTGATAAAGGAACACAGCCTGGGGCAGTGGTCCACAAGCTGTGGTACATAAAGACTGTGAGCAGCCCAGTGTCCTTCCTGAAAGCTGCTGCCATTATCCCTGGTGATACGCAAGCAGAGTAAGTTTGGGAACCCACACAGGCTGAACACAGCCATTTTTGTTGTTATTCTGCAGTCTCATATAAATCAAGTTATGCACTTAGTTATACTGTACAGGTTTTGTCAGTATCATCATAAATTAAGATAAAATGAAGTGTATCTGTTTTCCAAAGTAACAGAAAGTTTGAATGATCTAGATAATGAGGTAAGTTAAGAGATACAGAATCTACTGGGATTGCTTGTGCTGGTATGGCTCTGCACAGGTGAGAGCCAACAGAGTTACTAATTCAGATTGGCATGTGGATTTGCTCTCAAACACTGACAAGGCATCATAGTTGAAGGCAGTGTTGGACATTAGGTGTGTGCGTGATCCCTCACAGAACCTGGAGCTTAAGAGAGCAGGGAGCTGAGGGTCCCACCCGGAGCACAGAAATCCAAGCTGCTGACAAATTATTGTAGGTCCGGCAGTGTAGCAGGAGGATAGCAAGAGAGATTTCTAGTTCTTTTTGTCTTGCCTCATCGTATGTGCATCATTTTACTTAAGCAGTAAATTAGAGCAACATCTCCACCAAATGAGAAGTGCTAAGTAAAATAAAATTTCTTGAAGTGAAAAAAATCTAAATATAATAATAGAAATTGAAAAAAACTTTTTTAGTCTGGCTATCTTTATTGTACATTTTAAATAATAGTTACTCTTATAGGTAAAGAATAAAAAAATATATATACACATATATAACTCATAACCTTGATATCCTTACAAATATTTTATGTTCAGATAAATCCTTGTACAATTCAAATGTCCACATGATTTCCAAACACTGCTTTTGCCATTCTTTCAAAGCAAATGTGCATTCAATTAATTTCCAAGTTCTTTGGAAATCTGGTGCCACCTGTGAGGTGGAGGAAGCAGATGAAAGGGTGATAAGGCCACTGTAAACTGGAGCACAGGATATGGAAAACTAGAGGTGGGGTTTTTTTGTGAAGAGAGAATGAACTGTCTTGCTCATTAACTGTAGACAGGTGTAATCCAGACTGCTGTTAATTGCAGTTTTAATTATTAGTAATGGTGGGATTTTCTTGCAGTTTACGGCCTTTTTTAGCAGCCTGTATTTATTACCCATGGAACAACTCTGGAAGATAGTTTTGTTATCAGGTCTGGTGAAATGCTGAGCATTTTCTTCAGCTGTTAAGTCTTGCATTTGGTACTCTACAGTTCCAATCTGTTTTCTGAAGTCTAGTGACTTTCCTCAACATGGTTTATTTTTCTTGTCTGATAAAAATGTTAGGAATTATTTTACCCCCAAGAAAGTTATATGTAGTATGTCAGTACTTGCCATAGTGATGTCAAACAAATCCAACATTATGCTTGCATTCATCCCAGGCAGAGAGTAAACTGAGGAATCTGATCTAGCATATTTTTGTAAAAAGTCACCTGCTTGCAGGCATGTCTTTAGGAATGCAGGACAACAAGCTGGTCCTGTTTTTCCATCACAGCTGTTGGAACTATTTGTACTGAACCTGATGGCAGAATTCATAAATCCATGGATTTGTATATTTGAATGTTACAGAGCAGTGAAGTCTGACACACGGTTGCCTAGTCTGATATTTTGAAACAAATACCGTAACTTCTTCAGTTAGTTATGATTTAAACTAGAGTTCCTGATACTTGAGTTGTTTGCTTGTATCCCTTCTTTTTCAGGATGCTGGTACTGCCAGCTCCCATACCTGCAGTGTGTGTTCACTGCTGTTCAGGCCCGTGAAGGGGCTCAAGGGCTCAGCCCCTCCTTGTAAATCACTAGATGTAATTCACTAAGGACTTCCTCATGGTGCTCAAGTCAGGGCCTGACTAGTGTAAATCCTTCCCCTTACTTACTAGTGTAAATCCTGTGGTAGCCTGAAGATTTTGGGGTGTGACTTTTAGAAATGTACTGGTTCTGTTTCAAAAACTTTGTTCGTCTGCTCACCTTGGATTAATGACTGCAGTTACAGGGCAGTTGGCTGGGCTTGGTGTTACTCCCATCAATTAAAATTAATAGCGCCAAGCACCAGTTGTTTCTGTGATCATTTTCTACCTTTGCTCTCAAGAAATTCCAATTTGCTTTCCTTCCTTCAGTCCACAAAGCTGAAAGGAGGAAATCATTAGAACCACATTTCTATAAGTAAATGGCGCCCAGAAGCTGTTGTCCAAGCCTGTAAGAAGAAGAGAACTGTAGTTTAACCTGTCTTTGAGGTATCTGATCATAATCCCAACTGTTCTTGTGAAGTATCCAGGAAACCCGTGGACAGAAAACAATGAATGCCAGGAATGGGAAAGGGTTACACTTCTTAAAATCTGCACCTTTAGTGTTCCAAGATACAAGAAACCCCAAGTGCACAAGGAAAATATTTGTTTTTCTTGCATATCCAATCAGTATATTAGTGTTTTATTTTGACAACATTTTTAAATGACAGCATCTTTAAAGGAATTTTGTTTCCATTTTCTTTTTTCCATAGAAAATCTTTAATGACCTTCATAAACAGCCTGCATTACAAGAATACTGGCATTGTTGTCTTTAAAGGGAAAACAAGAATGCTTTCATTAGTGGCATATGCATCAGGCCCTTTTGCACATGAATAGCATGCATATACATTACTTATTTTGGCTAAGTTTGCAGTTGTCTTGAGGGAAAAGAATAGCTGCTATCAAACAAGAATGTACAAACTGTCATTATGCATCTTATAAAATGCTCTATTTGCTTCTTCCAGATATTGGTAATAAATCCATTAAGGAGAGCACAAATAAACTGTTAGTACAGTAATGCATAATATTTCAATAAATAGGAGTTTAATGTAACCAAACTACAGCAGTCTTTTTCTGATTTAGCACATGGAGCAGCAGTAGCTGGCATGGCCGTGTTAAAGGAGGAATGAAGGGGTTCCAGAACTTCATGGTTTCTGACAGTAACATGACTTTTGTGGAATTTGTAGAGCTCTTCAAATCTTTCAGGTAAAATATGTTTTTATTCTGTACTAGTTTTCTTCATCCAAGTTTATAAAAGAGCAAAAATTGAACCTTTCCACTCTTCTTGCAGTGTCCGTAGCCGCAAGGATCTGAAAGACCTTTTCGATGTCTATGCTGTGCCTTGCAATCGATCTGGGTCAGAGCCTGCTCCACTTTACACCAATTTGAAGATTGATGAAAACAGCAGTGGATTCCAGCCTGATTTAGGTTTGTTAAAAGGAAAATTGAGTCTGAGCAACTTCAGTTATTTGCCTTAATAAAAGTTGTTTCAGTCAGTCTCAAAAAGAGGTATCAGCTATAAGTTCAAGCAGAAGACTGCTGCCATGCCTTGTATAATACCTGTTTAGCAGGATGTAAGACAAAAATGAAGGGAAGGGAAAGTATTCCAGCTTTCCATTAGCCAGATATACGTATTTGTAACCAGTAATAGCAGAGGCATAAAACTTGTTGCTGAGTGTCTGAGCTCAAGGGTCTGTACAGGCTGCAGGAGCTCTGGAAGGCATAAAACACTGGACAAACATAGGGAAGAGAAACGAGGAGGCTGTGCCCTGCGTCTTATTTAGCTGTTTTTAGCTTATCTGGTTTCCTAGTGGATCTGCTTTATGTGGGATAAGGGGAAGGAAGCCTCTATGCCCCTTTACATTCCCCAGTTACCATAATCTAAGTCTGCAACTTTGGCCAGATTTAAAGAAAACAGTGTTTCTGCCAAGGACCTTGTGGGGAGGGTGCAGAACAATAAGAGGACTGGAAGAAGATGAATGGTGATTGAACAAGAAGGGTAGAAGGCTGCACACAGTGAAGGAAAGGCTTTGAGGCTGTTAGGGGTGGTGAGAGGAAGCAGGAGAGTCCTGGGTGCAGTTTGTGAGATCCGTGTTAAAGGTTCCAGGATTTTGTTAATAATAATTGAACACTTAGTCTGCTCCAACACATGCTTAATGCTCTTCCTTTTATTAGTGAATAGAAACAAGACAGGTTTGTTCTAATTTGCTGTGTTAGTGCTAAAATATTCAGTCAGATATATTCCATTATGTTCTATACAGTGTGTATAATACACATAATTATCCATCTCATATTTATATTCCCTTATTTTTCTTTTAAAGATTTGTTGACTAGAAATGTTTCAGACCTTGGTTTGTTCATTAAGAGCAGGCAGCAGCTATCAGACAACCAGAGGCAAATATCTGATGCCATTGCTGCTGCCAGCATCGTGACCAATGGTACTGGAGTTGAAAGCACATCACTGGGAATATTTGGAGTGGGAATCCAACAGCTAAATGACTTCCTAGTGAATTGCCAAGGAGAACACTGCACTTTTGATGAAATCCTCAGTATTATCCAGGTCTGTAGTAAAAATACATTGCAATTTCTTTTTTTTTATTGTTTTATTGGCTATGTGTGCTTTAGCAGGGAAGGGATGTCACCACTTGGGAAAATTGTGACAATTTATTGTTCTCTCCTCGTCTGTGACCATATTTGATTGAGCTTAACCCTAATTTGGAACTTTAAAAAACACCATTTCCACGTTTCTTTTTTTATTATAAAAAAATCCAGAACAAGCATGGACATTTTATTCCCTTTTGTATAATGGCTGAAGATTTTAGGAAGTGTGTGGACAATATTTTATTCCTGCAAATATGCATAGTTAATATGCTCCAAAATTAAGCTGCTACATGCAGTTAACAAAGGGCAAAAACTGTATTTCAACTATCAACATGTAATGTAAAGTGGTAGAGGTTAAAAGACAAAAATTCTAAAGAAACATCAAATTAGAATACCACAAATCTCTTTAATTTCAAATGGTGATATGTTGTGTTTAAGCATAATAGACAGGAGTAGGAGGCCTGATCACAGATCCTTCTTAATTTCTGTTTAAGTGCTGACTCTGCTTTGACCAGCAGGTTGGATTAGATGACCTCTCAACATCCTTTACAATCTGAATGATTCCTTGATTTATAATTATTACATGTTTAGTATGCTTGTTTAGTGATTTGTAAAATACAGTTTGCAGGCACACACTGGTCACAAAAAGACCAGTTTTATATTCTAACTGCTAAGTGCTGTGAGCAGGCTGCACTATGAAAATATGACAAAGACATATTTCTAAGAATTGTTATCAGTATATATCTATTCAATTTCTTCCTCTTTATAGAAATTTGAACCCAGTGTGAGTATGTGCCAGCAGGGGCTGCTATCTTTTGAAGGATTTGCAAGGTAATGACTTATGTGTTAATTTACTTTTTTAATGTATAGATTGCACCAGTGTATTGACATTTGTATCAATGTTTGTATTGATCACAAAATGCTCACTACAGCATAAAATTTCCTTGTATCTTCTCACTTCTAGGTTTTTGATGGATAAAGACAACTTTGCCTCCAAAAATGATGAATCCCAGGAGAATGCTGAGGACTTGCACTTTCCCCTCTCATATTACTACATAGAATCGTCACACAACACTTACCTTACTGGCCATCAGCTTAAAGGGGAGTCCTCAGTAGAGCTCTACAGCCAGGTAGGCAGGACTGGATTACTGTGCAGCTTTCAACATGAACTTGTTTGTTTTACTGGCAAGTTGCAGAAACATGACCTTTTTGCTTTGAAAATCTAAATGTCCTAAACCCCTGCTTGCAATATGTTGGAAAACATGATGTGTGGGAAAGCTGCCTGTAAGCACAGTTGTGCTCAGATGCCTTTTCTAAGGCAAAAAAAAAGGGTTTAGTTTGAGATTCATAGCATTTAGACACCAGTCGGTCTGACCCAACCTACTAAAATTAGACTTTCCCACAGGAAAGACTGATCTAATATTTTAGTTCATTCAGATGTCAAAAACACTACTGAAATACTGTACATTGCATTGCTAAGACAAATTTCAAATGGAACTATAACTTCTAAAAACATTACTTCTAGGAACATTCTACAGTTCTTTAGACTTTATGCCTTATTGGTGGTGAACAGGATAAGAACGATTTCTCTCTAGGCCTTTCAGTTCTGTGTTTGTTTGTATATGTATATATTTTCGTGTCTGTGTATTTACAAAATGTTGGAGAAAGCATCAAACTTCCTGTCAGTAGTGTTTACATGACTCTAAATATTAATCACTCAACCTTGCAAAGGGCTCATCTGGTGTCCCATGTACTCCTTCGTCTGGTTTTATAAGACAAAGGGATGAGGCTGCCTTAGGAAACTCCTCAATAACATGATTGCATTGGGTAATGCAAATGCAGAGGTTCTTGTGGTAGCGCTACACTGTGATGTGACTATTGTGTTGGTAGTGGATGGGAAGTGAGATAGAGCTCAGCTGGCTTCAAAATTTGAATGATTCAGGAAAGCTTCTTCCCGTCCCTCAAGTAGTTGTCGCCAACTGAAGGGGGCACTTTGTTCCGGCTCACCCGTGTCTGGCTCTCACAGAAGTGGTGGTGTCAGAAGTAACTTTTTCTTTCTTCATGGATGTTGTAACGGGTTTTACCCTGGCTGGATGCCTTTTTTCTGGAAATATGCTGGTTGTTGAGATCTTTCTATTCAGTAAAATATTTAATTGTAGTGCAGATGACAGGCATGCTAAATACTGATAGCAGTGATAAGCTGGGCTGTGAACAGATGGGTTAGCTTGTCCTTCCCTTGATCCTCCGTCTTCCATCAGTGGTTTTCTAGCAAGTAGGGCTTTCTAAAATACATAAATTAATAAAGAAAGAATGGATGTATATTGATGACTGTAAATTAATTTAATGTAATTGATTGAGGTGGCCTGGCACATTTTCATTCTAACTATTCTCAGAGAAGTTGTTTCATAAGACATCATTTTCAGACCCTCTTCTGTTTATAAAACTAAACATAACAAGAAGAATCAGCAAACGGACTGCAGGTGCTGTCCCCATAAGCCGTCATGGGAGCAACCTGGAGTAAGTTGCCATGTTGCATTACAGCTGTTTTTGCAGGTAGAAATACAGAAATGTTTCTCTCCCTCAGAAAATTAATCTATACATTAAGAACCGTGTTCTGCAAATGGACTGACCATGCTCTGTAAGATACCATGAATGTCAAAGCTTTATGGTAATTCTCCTAAGAGCATACATGTTTTCTTATTTTTCCCATTTTTTCTCAATGAGAAATGAGGAATTAAATTAGGGAATGCTGTTGGCTTCTGTGGGCTGTTTACTTCACAGAGATTGCTCTTTCCAACATTTTTTCTGAATCCCTGGCCTTTCAATCAACTCTGCAATGTCTTCTGCTTTGATGGCCTGAGAGTGTGACTTAGACATGCTTACACTGTTCAATTGCATTGTAGGTTCTTTTACAAGGCTGCAGAAGTGTGGAGTTAGACTGCTGGGATGGTGATGATGGGATGCCGATCATTTATCATGGGCACACTCTTACTACTAAGATCTCTTTTAAGGTATGCTGGTAATTGCACATAGAAACAAAAACTGAGAAGAATTACTTTTTTTTTCTGTAATGATGGAAAAAAATTGCCTGCTAGAAAAATTTAAATCCTGATGAGCTAAATCCTAATAGAATATCAACTGTAGGCTATGTCTGGCATGAATGCCTCAATGCTGAAGATAATGATTTTTAAGTTAGTTTTTGTAGCATATAGTTGTCAACATAAGTAACATAAGTAGGTATTACTAGTCCTGTTGTAACAACATGTTAGCTTGTTTTGAAAACAAATTGCAAACCCTTTCTTCTTAGAGATGGAAACAGGTGTCTTCCCCTTTCAACTAACAGTAAGTTACCTGAATGTTGCAAAATAATCACGTGTTCTTTCAATGGCCTTTCCTTCTCACAGGAGGTAGTTGAAGCCATTGATCGCAATGCATTCATCACCTCCGACATGCCAATTATCATATCCATAGAAAACCACTGCTCGTTACCTCAGCAACGCAAGATGGCTGAAATTTTCAAGGTAAGCCATAAAGTTCAATAAATTATTATGAAGACATGCCTTAGGATTTTCCATAATATATCACATGTTCTTGATATTTCAGAATGTATTTGGAGATAAGTTGGTGACAAAGTTTTTATTTGAGAGTGACTTTTCTGACGATCCCATGCTGCCTTCCCCTGGCCAACTGAAAAGAAAAATCCTGCTTAAGAACAAGAAGCTGAAAGCGCATCAAACACCAGTGGATATATTGAAGCAAAAGGTAAAGTCTTTGCTTAGTAGCAAGCAGTGAGACCTAACTTTTGTTGGAAATACATAACTCATTTGTGTTTGACACTTGTGCTGTTACCATATGTACAGCAGAATAATGCATATTCATGCTTGGAAGACTCACAGTGGATTTCAATGCTTTCAGATAAGTAGACAAGACACAAAGTATAGATACAGCATAATGAAATTTTAGTGTAAATTAATTTTATAATACTTCCTAATATTATGATTACCACCACATGCCCTATGTGATAAACATAAATGAATTTTCTCTCTGAGGCTGTAACACTTACTATTCATGTTTATTGAGAAGTATTGATATGCATTGTGTGTATATTTACAATATGTAGAAATTTTTGGTAGAGTTGTGCTTTGTTTCTTTTTTCATATTCAAGCAAGGCAAATCTCTTTCTTAATCCCTTTTCGTGGGGGATTCCACTAGTCAAATAGTGCTTATACCTGTACGAGAATTTTCTTGATTTCTAAAAATTAGGGCTGTATCTATAGTAGCCTCAATATATTAATGTCTGTGGTTAGTCAGCAATTAGATTGCATCCTTGAAAATGTAAACACAATTGCATTAGACTTAAATTCTTGTATCAGAATGAGTAAATCACACTGATTCATAGCAGTATATGGACATTCTCCATATTTCAAAAAAGTTTGAAACAATTTAGAAAAAAGCAGTCTTCATCTGAATGATGTGCGAAGTGGAAATTTTCTCAGAAGGTTTCATATCTTATCAAGTGTTTTTCTTCCAGTACAAGTTTTCTTTACATTCACACCCTTAAAATGGTAATTTACTCTGAGCTTAACAACCATACTTGTTTCTCATTCAGTGCTTTCATATAAATAAAATAAAATGCAAACAGTGATGAAAAACCCTTTTGCTTTTTAAAAGTATTTACCAATAATGTAATAAGTGAATCTGTTGTTGTAGGCTCACCAGCTGGCACATATGCAAGCCCAGGCTAGCAATGGTGCTAGCAACCCCACACCTACCAATGAAGAGGAAGAGGATGAAGAGGATGAATATGACTATGACTATGAATCTCTCTCTGATGGTAACAATATTTATTGATTTTTTACAGTGCTGTTGTTAGAATTGTAGCAATAAGACGTAAATATTCTAGTTCAGAAATAAGGTAGGTAAGTTGATACCGTCTTGTGAGAGGAAGATAGACTAAATGTCCTTCGTGGCACTTTGATGCAGCAGTGTCTAATACTGTGAAATTAATTGGACTGTATAGAGGATTTGAATAAGACTTTGAATCCAGCCATTGTATGTTTTAACTGTGTAGTGTATGCTACATTATAGTCTTTATAAATAACATTACTTGTACAGACACCTGAAAGCTCAAATTTGCAACACTCCTGCATCTGCATGACCTGCATCAGCTGTTCATGAGTAAAGGTAGAAAAGCTGCTGTGTCCTTGCTTTAAGCAGTGGTAACTTCCTGTACTTCCTTGATTCTACTACAGATGAGGACAGAATGTGCCCTGCTCATGCAGCTGAACTGAAGACATGCATCTTTTTTTGCCCTTCTTGCTGTGGGGCTGGTTAATTCTGGTAGAGAAAACAGCTAGAGTCACAAAATGTCAGAAAACATTTAATCCTCTCAAGTTTTGTTAAAGGACATTTGTCAGAGCTTTCATGTATGGATTGAACAAGCTGAATGCATCAAAATGGATTAGTTGTTATTTTTAATTAGAATTTTTCAGAGAATATATCAAAGTGCATCGTAATGTGTTTACCCAATGAGGCAGCAGTGGTGGTACAAGTGAAACCAAGCTCTTCAGGTAGTTAAATCCTACACCATTGTTAAACTTCACAAATGAGTCACAAAACTGACCAAAGGGACAAAAAGTTACAGATACACTTCAGTGTAGGTTGTACATTTGAGGGAGAGCCTTTAAACCTTGATTATATGATTCTGAGATCAGCGATGGCAGTATCAGTTTCAGAGGTCATGGAATTACTGAAAGTACTTTGAAATGCTCAGCTTGGCCTAACTGGATATTTGAGAATACTCTTTGTGTGGGACAGAGGTGAAGATAGTGTAGATGTAAATTGCTTTGAAAACTTAGATCTTTGCCAACAGACTTGCCAAGAAAATATTGCAACCTAACGGCAGTAAGTGACTTTTGAGCAATGAGTTAAGAGAAGGTTTGAGAAATCTGAAGCTAGCAAGAAACATTCATCCCTGCCAGTAAATGAAGGAATCTGCAGCATGATTTACTACTTCATTACAATGATTTTAATTTGGGGTCTTTAATTATGTTAATATTTTGGCAAAACTAATCTAAATAATGGTCTGTAAACTTTCTGAAAGAGGTTCCATTTTATTTTTCTTACTGGTACGTTTTTTGCATAAGGCTAATAGTTTTACAACTGGCAGTTTTCATTTCTCTGGCTGTAAATCTTAATTTCCTTTACTCTTATTCCTTCTCTGACTCATTTCCCTGTAGCTGATGTCCTTAATGCTTCTCCTGCTCCTAACAGCCAGGAAGGTAAAAGCCATTTGGTTGAGCATTTTAACTGCATGAAATCAGCACTGCATCTTCAGCCTGTTCAATGTGACAGTGTGAATATATGGTTTCCACTTCATATTTTAAATGCAATCAAATATATTCATATGGCATTGTTAACTGGTGAAGAGCTATTAGAAGGCTGCATGTGTGACACTGGTTTTGCATAAAAAGAATATGGTCAAAGCATCAGCAATATCAGGAATGAAATAAGACCATTCCTTTTGTAACAGTTGTGGTATTTTGGTCCAGAAAAACCAAATTAGTAGGTATATTATTCTTTGATAGATTGTAGCTTTGAAGAGGTATTTCTATAGATGTAAAAAAAATTTGTGCATGGTGAAAATAAGGAGAGGAAAGTCAAAACTTGCTGTACCATAGCATGTATATATTTATTGTGGTTAATTGTGTTTGAACATTTTTTGTCATTCAGGAATATCAGTTGTTTTCAAATAGCAAACAATTCATTAGATGGTTTGGTTTTAAGCATCTTCTGACCACAAAAGGATCAGCTTTAAAGGAAGTGCCATGTATTAACCAAAGCCAAGCATTAAATTTTTTAAGTAGAAGATTACTACTACAAGATGATGCTTTGACCAGCAAATGCATTATTTTAGCATCTGGTTATTCATCTAAGATTCACAGCAATGTCCACAAAGATTGTAAATTCAAATTAAATTTCCAGTTGAAATTGTTTGGGTTTATGTTTACGGAAATCCCGTGAATTTTTAGATAACATTCTTGAAGACCGACCTGAGAATAAATCGTCAAGTGATAAACTGCAGTTTGAATATAATGAAGAGACTGCCAAACGACTAAAGAAGGCTGATTGTGCTACTTACAATAATAAAGGAAAGGTAGTTCTGTTTTTTCATCCTTTCTTCCCAGCCACACTTTGATACACCTATAACCAGCTTCAAAAGGATTTGGACAGGTAGCTGAGACATCAGGTGTCAAATGTGCTTCAACAAAGATAAATAATAGAAAGCATGGAATGACACCAGAGAAGATAGATTAAATAGAAAAAACCACTCAACATACTTTTAAAGAAAAGTCCTCAGAGGTTATTGTATATTTAAAATGAAAATGTAACCATTGTTGGTCTCAAGGAAAGCTTCGTAGAAGCGAGATCCAGAAGTTTATTTAGATGCAGTTGACCCTCTTGCACTTCGCGCCCCCCATATTGCGGCTCCACATCTTAGCGGCATGATTTTTTAGCAATGAAGGAGGCCCCTTTTCGCAACTGTGCATGTGCGACCTGGCACACATGAATATTCAATTAGGCAGCATGAATATGCAAATCAACCCTCACAGCTGCCGCCACGGCTCAGCCGCTCTGCTCGCCCCGTCCCAGCCGTGGTGGCTCCACCACTTCCCCAGCCCCCCCGCACGGCCGCCGCAGCAACCGATACACAGCAACACAGTGCCAAAACAGCAACAGGGAGCTGTCTGAGGGTGCAGGGCAAATTTGCATATTAATGAGCTGCCATTCAGCTCATTAATGGAAGTAGGGCTTCACGGAACCCGATTAAGACCGCGAGTCCGTGATATAGGAGACCTGACTGTATTTAATTTTGCATTAATATGAATGGAATTGAAGATTTCATTGTAATCTTCAACATCCTATGTATCAGCATAACTTTAAAATATTGCACTATGATATCAGATAACCACAGTACCTCTTACTAAATCATCTGACCATGAAACAGGTGCATTGCTGTTTAGTAAATTGTAGTTTCTCCTGGACATGGATGTGTTTTGTCTAAATGTTTGTAGAACTGATTGTGATTAAGGCCTTTGCACACTTCTGCAGAATCAATGACAGGTATTGCTGCATAAATGTGCACGAGAGAGAGATGTGTTAGGTAAAGACACAAACCATATAGGAAGAAAGAGGAAACATTTTAAAGGCATAAAATATGAAGGAATTCTTCCACATGCAGTAATATTAGTATTTTATGTTCTTGGAATTGTCACTCAGGTTTACGACATGGAGTTGGGTGAAGAATTCTATCTTCCGCAAAATAAGAAGGAAAGCAGACAAATTGCCCCAGAGCTATCAGATCTTGTCATTTACTGTCAAGCTGTAAAGTTCCCTGGTAAGTACACTGCCCTGTTTTATTGCTCTAAGCTTTCTAATTCTTGGAGACATTATGTTTATGTTTTGAATTAGCTTGAAGTAGTCGAGGAGGTCCGTTCTCAATGATTTGATGGTCTTCATAATAACAGCTCCTGGCTGAGAAGTAGTATTCATAAATTATGTGACTACACACTGTTTGTCATATTAAAATGTTTACAAAAGTGAAATTTGCCAGTCTTCACAACTTAGACAACTGCTTCGTTGCCAAATGCCAGATGACAGAAAGCTTTATCTTAAGAGTTTCAAATTTCCATGTAAGGACCTACTGAATTACGAAGGAAAGTATTCTTGAGATCTTGAAGGAACAGCGTGTCACATTTCTTAAAATGACCTCAGTTTCGAGTGTTCTACCCTTGCCTACATCTGCATCATCTATTCTTCCCCAAGTGGACAGTGGATGAGACTTTTCATGGGCTGGGTGAGAACAGCTGCACACTCACACAGAGTCTTCGTGGAAGGAGTTAAGGAAATAGCATCTTATTCTGTAGGAAGAATAATGTTGGCAAAGGAGAGGGTAACTGAAGAGTTCACTGGTAGTTACTTTTTCAGTTCTGAAACATGAGTTTGGGTGTATTTTGGCTCATACTGTGTACATAAATACTTTTAATTTGAGAATTTTTTGTTTATTGATATGTTTAATGTTTTGAGCGAAAAATCTGCTTTTTAGTTGAATGGTTCTCTGTGGAGAAATTCGCAATTCTGCCAAATCATGATCTTCTAAAAATAGAACTATAATCAGATTAAAGAAGCTAACCAAACATAAAATACTGTCAAATAGGCAAGATAAATATGCTGAAAAATGGACATACATTCTTTGATAATACTCTAAGAATTGTAGGTGTCACTTATAAAAATAATGACTTCTAAAAATTCAAATATGATAGTCTTTTGAATGAAATCTGCAATGAGATACGTATCTTTCAAATAAAATATTTTCTTTTAAAGAAAGATATTCCGGATTAGACAGACATGTTGAGTTGTTCCAAGCATTTTGAAACACTAAAAGTTCTGATGGTTTAAGAAAACTTTAAAATATTTAATTTTTAATGTAATTCTGGTTATACGTAAAAGAAATGCCTGCTTTCCTTATCAGATTTCTTCCTCTCACTTTAAAGGGGTCATGAATTTAAGAAAATTTAATGACTTTAGGAAAATGATGTCCTTTCACAGATGAACACATGAAGCTGTAGAAATTTCTTTTCTAATAAACTTCGTCTCCTGTGAGACAAATACTCTCTTCTCTGCAAGTAATCTAGGTTTCCATGACCACCGTGCCACTGATTGGATTCCTCTGCTCAGCCAGAGGGCACAGACATAGTGCAGTGCCATGGCCCAGTATTGTTCATTAATGATGGGAACAAGGCTGTTAGATCCATGGCCGTGTAGCTCTATTGGCTGCATTGCATTCCTAACCAACTCAGAAAACACAAGGGCTTTGGAAATAGGGAGTGCAGAATTCATGTCAGTGAATAATCAATGGTGGAAATTTATTTCTCCTATATATATCTTTATTCTCTGTTTACACTTGCCTACATCCCTGAATGTCAATCGCTGATTTGTGACTATAAAAAAGGACAAGGACCATTATGTTCACTTATCCTAGCCTACTGAATAACACAGACTTCCCTAAGTGTTCCCTGGTCAAAACAGAATTTATCGTGAGGAGAAAATAACATTTCTTGTTTATATAATCTCTGGTAACAGGAACCAACCACAGCTCTTTTTGATTCCATGCTTTGTGGCCCTTACAGGCCTTGCTTAACTTCAGTGTTAGTCTGTTGGGTATCATCACACCATTATCTGAGAGGGTAAAGGTCTGTTCTCTTGGGTCACCCGAGATGAGGGCAGTGATGCAGACCTGAGCACAATACTGCTATAACCTACTGGTACATGAATTGTTGCCTTGGTGCTGAGGATCTTTACACAGTGAGTAGAGAAACTGAGTACACAAAAGCAGGCTTTACACAGTTACAAGTGGAGAGAGCATGGAGTCACCTGAGCTAACTGGCATGACATTCATGCCAGTCTCCATTGTATCAGACTATCTACTCCCATGGCATCACTTCTCAAGAAATTAAAGTGAACATAAAAATAATACTGTAAATTCTTTTTCAAGGTCTGCAAACCTGCAGACTGTCTGTTGGACTGAAACGCATAATGAGAAGTTGGCAATTACAGATTAACCTGTTTGTTATGTTAGTATGGTTAGAATAAGAATGGCAGGGAAGTTTGCAGTCCCCTGGATTAAAGAATCTAAAAGTTGTAAAACAGTGTGCTTATATCTAACAGAAGAGATGGGCACTGAACTCTGTAACTCAAAAAATGCAGTATAGGGGTTATAGGGAAATAGAAAACATTCAGTCTCACTGGGGTAGTACAGTAGGATCTCTGTACAGTATAGTGGCACCTAAGTTGGTCCTGCTTTGACCAGACAGTTGAACCAGATGACTTCCATATCCTTGTCAATCTCCATTATTTTGCAAATTTATAATTCTATGAATAGGTATTTTAGAGTCGAGTTTAGATTGGAGTGAAAACTGGAGCTTGCCTCTGGGAAGAGATGTATCACATCCAAAGCATGGCTATGGGAAAAACTGAAAGAAAACTCCCAGCTGCAGCTTATTCTCTGGCCATCAACCCTGGGGTTTTGCATTACACTTTCTGGTGATCTAGGAGGTTAGTTTGTTTCCTCAGTGACTCTCACCACTACAGGATTTTGAAGCCTGGATCTTGCTTGCCAAATCCATTTGGTCCATTGAAAACTGGGGCCAATAGTGCTGGAAACATACAGTGCATAACTCCTCATTCTTCTCGTCAGTTCACATTCATTGATCTCAGTTTCTATGATCTTCTGTGGTTTATGTGTCTGCTTTGGCCCAAAGAGACAGTATGGCTCCAAAACTGAAAACGTTTCTGTATATCCTAAATTTTACTAACCCAAGCAGTTCCATTGAAACTGTCTGCATAATTTTACTGAGTACATGTACACATGCCATAAAGTTTGAGAGTTGAAAATGTGCAGCTGTGGACAGACTTCAGTAGAAAAGATGCCAATGTATCTTCTTTGTGATTTACGTTTGTATTGAAATAATAGTATTAAATCCAGAACTATCTTTAGACGGGTATGAATTGATGTGAATTAATGAGGAACATTTGGGGAGTCACACTTAAGCAAATAACAATGTGTTTGTTCTGTTATATTCTATCACAAATACATCTCGAGTCTCTGAGGCCATCCCACACCTCGCAGCTGTGGGTGCCAGAATAATTCCTGTGCATTTTGACTTTGACTTACTTTAATTTTGATCTGTCCCATGCTCTCTCCAAGTCAACAGAAAGAAACTGACCTTAAGTGGGATTAAGTCTGTTTACTTCACAGGGATTTAGGTCATGATCTTGATGATTATGTTTCTAAAATGCACAAGTTTGAATAATAGTTATACTGGAGCTTTCCAGATCTACGTCTGGTGTATATTGGTCATTAAATGTGTGATCTATTTTCCACACCTAGCTGTATTTCCCAACACTGAAATACAAGTAAACAGAAGAAAATAACTTTGGAAACATCTTTTTAACCAACAGCATTTGGACATTTCCCATTGTATTTTATCTTTAAGTCGTATTCTTGCATTTGTTTAATTATGTAGGTTTCCTATCCTAGGTTAACTCCTTGATATTCATTGCTGTTTACGTTTATGGCTTCTGTAGAAAATATTTTTTAAAAAAATGTTTCTAAAGATTAATACATTGGGACTGTTACTGCAGGGGATTTTAGTATCAATGAGAATTATTTGGTAATTTGAGGTAAAGCCACTACCTTCCTGAAGCCAAAAACTAAAATGGAAAGAAATTACATCACAGAGAACCGTATATCATATTGCTTCATTTGAGTTTTTATATACATTATACGTGTATAAAAGCGTACAAAATATATACATAATATGTATCTATAAAGGCATGTATATATGAAAAGATGTTAAATTTAAATTATGGAGAAACATACACTGTTTGTCCTGTATACTATATAGCTGAAGTATTCATGCCTTCAAAAATAATGTAAAATATGATGGAAAATGTCATGCCCTCTTGGTCATGTTTTTTGGCTCATTTATTTTACATTTATGGGAACAGGCTTGTCAACTCTAAACCCATCTGGCTCTAGCAGAGGAAAAGAAAGAAAAAGCAGGAAGTCCATTTTTGGCAACAATCCTGGCAGGCTGAGCCCTGGGGAGTCAGCTGCTCTTGCCAAAGCATCTGGAAAAGGTAAAGTTAGCATCTTCTTTCACCAGTCATGTGGAATGACTCTGTAGTCCAACACATCTACCAAACCAAGTTGTTAAAGATCAAAAACTTCACAATATGTAAGGTGTGGAGTTTTGGAATGGATTTAGTTAGTGGAGCAGCTATTACAGCAACACTCTTATAACTGAAATGTTGAATGTGGAATGCAAAAATAGGATTACTTGGCCAGAAATATGGTGATCCTAGTTCATAAACAATTCAAAACTAACATATATTTTAAATTATGGTCTTAAAGTTAATATTTTTAAAAGTATAAATTAATATTTTCAAAGTACAAATGTAAGGCAGAACTCTTGGGCTGGATCCAGAAAAGAATTTTTATTGTCTGAAGTAGGAATTAGTTGCCTAAAATTCAGCCAAGTCCAAACGTGTAATTGTGCAAACCAGACTCTGCATGTGAACCTGGAAATTGTGCTTCTGCCCGTGAACAGATACAAATAAATACACAAAGTACAGAAAAGGTTCTGGAGACCCAGATCCCCTGCCTTTCAAGTGATTGCCGTAAGCAGAAAGTTAGAATTGTACCCTTTCTTGAACTCATTTTCTGGCTCAAGGAGTGTTGCATTTCTTGTAGCCCAAGGGCAAAGCTACATCAGACAGGTTAGACTCTTTTTAGAGAGCAGCGTCCTAAAAATGAAGAATTCTGGTGCCTAATTCTGAAGTCTGTAAGTATATTACTGCCTTTGTGCCCTAACTCTTACAGTCTCTGCAGATTGTCCGTTTGGAGACTCAACAAATGGCTTTCAGTCTTGCCTCCTCATGAAAAATGTATAAATGAGAGAAGGGAATTTTATTTCTTTATTCAGACAAAAGCCAATTAGGTATTTATTTATGAAATGTTTGTTAGCACATCTAATCATGGTATTATTTTAATACTTAAACATTTTATTTCCACTCATGTATTATTCTTACTGCATAAGAAGGAATATGACACTGACCTTGAGTAGTGTCGTTTCCAGGATCACCTTTTTCTATTATAACCAAAGCATGCACATGTATTCCACTAGAAAACACTGAATTTTTGGAGCCTCTGGGCCAGCAGTTGTACCTTGAGGGTACTGCTTATTTTCCAGGTCCTTTTGATGCCATGCGGCAGACCTGGGAAGATCCTTGTGCTCCTTACAGCTCTCCAGCTTCTCTCAGTGCTATCATACGGACACCCAAGTGCTACCACATCTCCTCCCTGAACGAGAATGCTGCCAAGAGGCTGTGCAGGCGCTATTCCCAGAAGCTGATCCAGCACACCACCTGCCAGCTCCTGAGGACCTACCCCGCTGCCACACGGATCGACTCCTCAAATCCCCATCCACTGATCTTCTGGCTCCATGGTGTACAGCTCGTGGCTTTGAACTATCAAACAGATGGTATGGGTAAAAGAACACATGTTCTAATACATTTCAAATGTGATATAAGTCCCTAAACTGTGAATTAGTGTTTGGAATTTGCTTTTCGCTGCTCTCATGAGGGCATCTGCTTGTCTCTGCACCCCAGCACAATCAGGTTCATACCTCAACAATGTGGTCCTTGGGAGGAGCATTTCCTCAGTTCAGGAGCTTTATGCCCATGTAGATTCCCTAATAACACATAAATGCCTGGACAGCAAGACCTTGTATTTTTATTTCATTACTAAAGGTTGGGGTGGTTTACCCAGTTCAAGTAACTGTTACCACTTCCTGATAATTTCAAGCATAAGAAGGTACTGAACCGTTTTTAACTGGAAAGTGCTGCCATGGATGCTGGTTTAATGTTGATCAAAACGTTTTTAGGCTATTTGCTATCCTGTGTTCCTTCATCTTTACAATGGGAGATCCATTAGATCATTTACAGAGCTACACAGTCATTGCTTTTGCATTTTGCACTTCAGGGCACATACCTAAAAACTTCCCAAAGAATTGATGTAGGCAAGTCCTACAGCTCAATAAATGGAAAGGGATGGAAAAGAATGAACTGTTCTTATAGTTTTGTGTAATTGTTGGATAGATTGGATACATATATTACAGCTAGATCTGAACAAGAAGAATGAAATGATATTACACAACTAAACTAATTAATTAGTACACAACTAAAATAATTTTTTAAAAGGTACTTAAAACATGACTTTGTTTTCACTGGTACGGTTTTTCCATTGTACCATTGCTCTCTGTCAGTTTTGGATGCCTTACTTTCACAGATCTTCCTCTGCAACTCAATGCAGCAATGTTTGAGGCTAATGGTGGCTGTGGATATGTTTTAAAACCTCCAGTTCTGTGGGATAAAAATTGTTCAATGTACCAGCAGTTTTGTCCATTGGAAAGAGATCTTGAAAATAAGGAGCCAGCTATATATTCTTTAACAGTAAGTACATTAAAAGGGATTTTCCTACAGCCAACATGTAACTACAGTTTTAACCAACATTACAGTCATACTTTTAAATGGAAGGATTGAGCCTTTAATTGTTGCTTGTACTTCTGAAGGTCAGCATAACAGGAATTAGAGGGGGAAGGAGTAAAGATTTGTCTTTGTTTTATTTTATTGGCTGGTTTGTCTCCATAGTTACTTTCACTGTTTCCTTCACAATATTTGTTGAAACCCAGTACTTGAAAGCACTTTCCCTGAGACTACACAACTGTGTAAAATTACACGTGCCTTGATGTTTGACACATTTGTGAATGCTTGAGAAGGTACACAAAAAAACCATTATGAAAAGCTGTACTGAATTTTTTTAAAATACGTATTTTTTAAAAGTTATATAATAAGATATAGAGTTCATGGATTTGTGGGTCAGAAAAAAAGGATTCTCAGAAGCTAGTCCCTTCCAGGAAATGTGTCAGAAAAATGAGATTCATAAGAATCAGAATTCTCCCATCTGTGGCAATTGCACACCTAATTCTGTGTGCCAAAGCAATCCAGAGGTCAGTGTCAACACCCCAAGGTAATGGAGAAGAAAATGTGATCCTTTTTGACTACATTACTGGTACATTCTTTCTGGATTAGCTTTCAGATGCCTTGAATGGTTACACTCATGATGTATAGGGTGTTTTGTCAGAGGAGATACCACAGCAGTGGTGTTGGGGGTGGTTGAGGTTAAGGCAGCTCTGCTTCTGAAATTAGTGTCCTGGCCATTTCAAAAGTAGGGGAGTGTCGTAATTAAATCAGCATGTTAACAAACTGTGCCTAGGAGTGCGCTAAATGGTACTCAGCCAGACAGAGATAGCAGAAGAATTACATACTCCACTGATCGGTTTCTCTGTGTACTCCTCGGCTTCAGATCGTGTCTGGACAGAACGTTTGCCCCAGCAATAGCACGGGCAGTCCATGCATTGAAATCGATGTGCTGGGAATGCCTCTGGATAGCTGCCACTTCCGGACAAAGCCCATTCATCGCAATACTCTCAACCCCATGTGGAATGAACAATTCCTTTTCCGGGTTCACTTCGAAGATTTGGTCTTTCTCCGCTTCGCAGTTGTGGAAAATAACAGCTCAGCTGTAACAGCTCAGAGAATCATTCCCCTAAAGGCACTGAAGAGAGGTACAGCCGTTTGTAGTGACACCCTATGCCTACAGGGTCCAGCAGATTCCTGGACTGAATCCTTCCAGGGGGATATTTTTAATCAGCTGGTTGCATTTTTCTAGAGGAGCCAGGGAGCAAGTATCAGACAACACACCATGTCCTGGCAGTACAGTGCTGATGTAATAGACTCCCTGGGAGCCAGCAGCTGCCCAAGCAACTTGGAAAAAGTCTGATCCTTTGCTATTGCAGGGACAGAGGCGTGTTGTACACACCTGCTCTGATCCTGAGCCATACTTGTGAGGTTATGTTGCTGGTTTATGTATATGGTTTCATTCTGTCAGTTTTCCCTTGCCCAAGAAACTGCTGTAATGGGTGATCGCTGGGTAGAGGGGAAATGCAATTCTTGTAGCCATGACTGGAAGAGAATTAAAGAGTGAAAGAAAGTGAGAAAGATGAGGAAATGTCACTAATTCTGTGACACCTGGGGGAGGGAGTTTCCATGTTGCCAGTAGCTCTTTCACATTTGCTTTGTGCCACTGTAAGCACTGTGAGACTTGTGTCCTAGGATGTGGCAAAGTATTTAAAGAAGGATTTTTCTTCTTTAGGCTACAGACATGTACAGCTCCATAACCTGCACAATGAAACATTAGAGATTTCCAGTTTGTTCATAAACAGTCGGAGAATGGAAGAAAGTCCCTCTGGAAACACTCTGCCTGCATCTGTGGTAATTTATTTTTTTGTATGTGTGTGTGAATTACCTCTATTCTGGTCTTAATAACTACTGTGATGTGAAGACTTCTAGAGCCACACTGTTTAAAGTTGTTAGCCCTTAAACCTGTACGTTCTTCAGAAGTACCTTGATGCCTCTTACTGGCTTTGATGGAAATAAGATTATCCCACCAGCATAAAAGTGTGGGAAGGTAAACCTTTTCAAAGTCTGGCTTCTCTGTGTATTTAGGTATAGAGGAGAACTCCTGGGCTCAGTGCTGCCTCATGCATTCCTTTTTGCATGAATTGTAAGCAAAGCATTTTCGACAAAAGAAAAAGAAATATGCAAATTACCAACAACTTTGGAATAATGAGAGTAAAATTGAATTCTATTACAAAAAAATAGGAGTGAGTTGGACTAGATGATCCTTGTGGGTCCCTTCCAACTCATAATATTCTGTGATTCTGTGAATGCTCTATTTCTATAAATACCAATGTTTATGTATGTGTGTGCACATCTCTGTTTTTATGTGCAAATATGTATACATACATATATGTGTATATCTAAAAATATATATGTATGTATGCATGGAGAGATGGATGTGAATTTTTAAAACTTTGAGCTCCTGTGTGTGCAGCAGATATGTTGCTGGTATACACACCAAACATATATCTTAGTGAATTACTAGGGCAGAAAGGAGGAGCATAAATGGGCTTGGAGGTTAAAAAAAACCTATAGATTTTTCACCTAGTAATATGTCTGCTGAATCCAAATACTCTGAGCTCAGCTAGAATGTGTAATGAGTGAGGGAGGTCTTGCCTTCACTGGAAGCCTTCCTTTTTCTTTCTCTTCAGCATCAAGTTACAGTGGAGTCTTTTGGAGGGTTTGTTGGGATTTTTTTAGATGTCAGTCTGTAGTACGTGTAAGAGCCATGTATTAACTGGATAGCTTTGCTCTGTCCTCAGAACTTGTATGTAGTTTCTTTCAAGCAACCTAGAAATAACATGCCTGTGAGAAAACATTCGGTAACCTGTTGAATGTTGTCCAAACAGCTGTTTAGCCCAGGAGAAAGGAAAGCTGCTGTGACTTACAAAGTGACAGTTCATGGAATCCCAGGTCCGGAGCCTTTCACAGTTTTTAATGTAAACGCAGGGACCACGGCTGCACAGCTGCTCCATCAGGTAAGCTGCCTGCTGCACTGCACACTCCAGTACCAGGAATCCACTCTGACATTGTTCTGGACATTTGTCTCCCTGCATTTCTCACATGCAGGGTCATTGTCGTTCATTCATCACAGCAAGGAGATGCCGTTAGAAATGTATTGCTGTGGTATTAATTGCATTGCAAACACAGAATATAATCAGTGAAATTTTCCCAATCTGGGCTTCAGAGAACAAGTTTATAATTTTAGAACATATTCCCTATTGTTATTTTAGTATTTGAGCATATGTAGATGAGTAAAACAATCTTTCTGTCTGACGGAAGCCATGGGCTGTCCTTACAACAAGGACAAATATTTCTGCACAATTCTTTGAACTGGAGCTCCACAGGAATACAGAGTAAAAGTCAGAGGGTAAGTTCATGAGTGGCAAAACCAGTTAACTCCACAGGGATTGTTATTCTAGCAGTGGGAAAAGACTGTACTGTCCTGGGATTATGAATAAATTGTCTGGCCAGCAAACAGGACAGAAATAAGCTTAAATAGTACTGCCTTGTCTGGGATAGTTGAACTGGCTTGGCTACACTAAAGAGAACAGGACATTACCCTGGAGTAAAATATCTGAATAATAAATAGCAAATCAGAAATCCTGCCTGCACTGTCAGAACAGTTACTGATTCTTAAAGTTTCCTTATTCCTTCTCATTTATAACTACTAATTATGCAGGGTTTATATTTAGCTTTCTAATTGTTGTGTGTTTGTTATGGTCTGTCTTAGCTCTTGGCTACCATAAAAGGCACTGAGTCATGTGCTGCAGACTATTTTCTGATGGAAGAGAAAAGTTTTATATCTAAAGAAAAGAGTGAATGCAGAAAACCACCATTCCAGAGAGCGATTGGTCCTGAAGAAGGGCTAGTGCAGCTTCTGAACAGTTGGTTCCCAGAAGAAGGATATGTCGGAAGGATTATCTTTAAAACCCGAGAGGAAGTAAGTCTGTTTTAGATAAATTATTATTTACAGAGATAGTTAAAATAGCTCTTAGGACCAGGAAACAAAAGGGTGCAGTATTTGCTTCATTACTTGATGGGTAATGTCAATGCTGCATACGTTGTTTAAAAACAAACATAACTCTTGCGTGAGCAAGGACAACTAGACTTTATGCACCTGTGTGACACTAACTGGACCTCACTCAGCTCGAGATCAGCTGTAGGGGTGGGTAATCATTGTCACTCAGTCACCAGTTCAGTGCCACTGCCTCACTGTTATGAATGATAGTTCTAATTTAATGCAAATCTACATTATGCCATGACAGCAAACTAATATAAGGAAAAATAATAGTTAATACCAAAGGATCATAGATAACAGAACTCCAGGCAACCATTATCAATCAGTACAGATGTCAGCAACTTATCTGTCTGGAAAAAGTGAAAAATTTAATATTAAAGAATAAAAGCCTCAAATGATTATTAACTTCTCAGTGATAGCCTAAAATAATGAAATAGGTGATCTCATCTACTTTAAAGAAGGAAGATGGAGCAATTACTTCAGTTTAAACTCTGAGCAAAGCATCTACAGCTTGAAAATATGCTGGTGTCCAGGCTCATGAGAGAGAAACAAAAAAAGCAGGAGAAAGACACTTAATGATCTCATTTTTGGACACACTTTCTTTGATCAGTTCAGCCTATAAAAATGCTTGCTTTAATATACAGATTTTACATACACAAATGAAAGAGATCCTCTGAGGTGAAGTGAAAAAATGTATTTTTGATAGAACTTTTTATAAAGCTTCAATTTGACCAATTACCACATTTTGCTTTTCTTTATTTCTATTTGGAGCAGAAATTACAGGGTAGACATTTGTTTGGGGAAATAGTAGCCTACCAAATTCTGTTGACTGCAACACTGACTTTGTCAGTGTTATACCACCAGACATGTCACTGCCAGTCCCTTCAGAAAACAGGGATTATTAAAGTCTGGTTTAGCTCATGTGAAAATTATGCTGTAGTTTTGTCCTGTGGAGCGAGTACCTCACAGCTTTTGAGCCTGTCTGCAGATAGCAGCACCTTAGAGCTTGGAGCTAGAAATGAAGGAAATATGACTGGAAAAACAAGGATTGGGTCCAGTGGCAGGTGTGATACACAGCCCATGTTCACAGCTTATGAAGCCAAGCTCTGTTCCAAGGTAGTGGACAGAAAAGCATTCTCTGACACAAGGTACAGGGAGGAATTCTACTTTGAAATCTGCAGTGGCCGAAGAGCCTGAAAAGGGAAACAAGCAGCCTTCTTCCTGCTCCACACCACAGGAAAATGTTTGCTCAGATTTCTTGCTCCCTGAACACTTTTAGCTTTAGTGCAGGGACAGAAAAGACCCCTGTCCACCCTCTCCCATCGTATTGCCGTCATTACATGACAAAACATAATTTTGTGTACAAAAGGAAAGAAAGGATTTAAGTGTCTCTGCATATGTCTCCACTCCTCGCCTACTGTGAAAGGTATTTGAGACACTATTTTAGAAACACAGGTATTTATTGCCAGTAGCAGTGGCTTGTCAAAACTCTCCTATAATGCATATAACAAAATGGAGCTGGGGCTACAGCAGTGTCTCCCGTTTCCATGTGATAAAATCCTTTTGTGACTGCCAGCTATTAGTTCCCTCTCTGAAGTAAAGGATTTTGGCTCTCATCTTCTCTGTAGAACTTAAACGAGAGAAATGTCTTTCAAGAAGCAAAGGAAGAAGCAGCCATCAGCTCTGAGGATGACAGTTTCTTTGTTCAGGTACACGATGTCTCCCCAGAGCAACCACGCACCGTCATCAAAGCTCCGCGCTTCAGCACAGCTCAGGATGTCATACAGCAGGTGAGCTCCACATTTCCACGTTAACACGTGGGCTGGAGGCTGATTTCACACAAGGTAAGGTGGGGTTTATTCTCAGCACTAGCTGAGGAATCAGTTAAAGAACCTGAATCTGAGGGAATGCATTATTTTTTTTGTCTTCTTTTTTTTCCCCTCTGCTTTTAAACAGACTCTTTGCAAAGCCAAATACTCCTACAGCATTTTGAGCAATCCAAATCCAAGTGATTATGTACTCTTGGAAGAGGTGACAAAAGAGCCAGCAAACAAAAAGTCCTCAACATCTAAACCATCTCAGAGGATTCTCTCTGACCAAGAGTGTGTGTTTCAGGCCCAGAGCAAGTGGAAGGGAGCAGGAAAATTTATCCTTAAGCTCAAAGAACAGGTTCAGGTAAAAGATGCAATAATGTCTTGGAGCAGGTGTTGTAGATGGTGTGAGGTCAATGGGAACCTACTTTCTGGGGTGGGGGGAGACACAACTGCCCTAAGGGCAGGTGCAGAGGACACATACAGCAAAAGGCTGATGCCCCTTGTCTCCGAACCTCCCTTATTTTATCCTTCACAAAACCACATCAGTTACATCCAGCAATGGGACTCCCACAAAGCCTGCAAATCCAGGACAACCTTTATCTGCTACCAGCTTTCTGTTTTTCAGAATCTTCTGGCTGTGCATGCCATGCTCTTGATCATAATAAAGGACCATTCAAATGAGCAGAGATTAAAAGCTACTGGAATAAAGTCCCCTTTATTCCTGCTCAGTGAAAAAGTTTTGTTGCTTTATCTCAGGCTTTAGAAAATGGCAGGAATGAAGTACATGCCTGCTGGGAGAAGGAACTGTGTTCTCCCTTCCTGCAGACGCCACCAATCCACCGCAACTGTTGGTTTAAAGTAACTGTATTATAAGTGCAGATCTTTGTACAAGTTTATACCAAATTTGCTAAACATCTTTGACAAGGCATGAGTTCTAATTAATTTATTCAGAACAAAGTAAAAGATGTGCTTGCCTGTGAAAGAAAGCACAGCCGTACTGAATTTCAGAAGGAATATGAATATGTTAGGAGTAGAGAAATGTTAGGTGTTTTCATATTAATTCTGTTTCACAGCTAACAAGCAGCTGTTAAGGCACTTACATATTTTCTTTTGTTTTCTCTTTTCCCCCTACAGGCAGCACGAGATGACAAAAGAAAAGGCATCTCCTTTACCAGTGAACTCAAGAAGTTAACCAAGTCCAGTAAGCAGTACCGGGGGTTCATGTCACCCCCGCTGCAGGTCTTGTCAGACAGTCCCCACAGCAAGGACGAAAGGGCCGCCTGTGGATTGTCCTTCAGTGACATAATGGAGTAGTCACTGCTGCTCCCACGGGCTCTTCAGGTATGAGACACCCCTTCTAACTCTGAGCAGTCATTTACATGAGTTACAGAGGATTTGTTACACCACAGTGAGGTACAAGGGACTGACAGAATGATCCAGAAAAGCCTTATACAGGCACAGTGACAGTTCTCCAGTCCTTTGCTATGGCATTTGCTCCAATGAATCAGACTGGAGTTTCACCCACAAAACCAAGCCCAAATGTAGCACCCTGGGTGTATTTTAATGAATAATTTTGCTTAATTAATGATGGTTCTGTTACACTTTTGCTCTGGGCCAAAGCAAATGGAAGTAACCAGTGCAGCTTTTGGTATTTCTTGTTACTTGCGGCAATCTCCTTTTTAGCTAAAACAAGTTTACGGTGTTAATTTCTCTCTTAGGAAATTTTGCCAGAACTGTTTAAATATTTATACTACCCCTTCTGTATCTCTTCAATTTCTTCCATCTTGCTTGAGTTCAAACAACTGAAATACACAACACAAGACTGTCTGGTTTATATGGAGATAGCAAGTGCAACTTGTCCAGCAACATACACTAACCAGACCTTTGCATGGTGCTACTACAGCACTGAGAAAGCAACTGGGAAGTTACAGTTCACTGCAAATGCAGAAGAAATCTTTGTCAATGTTGATAATCGCACCTCATGGCCAATTTAATATTACCTTTTCTTTCCCCACACATCTCATTATTAAAGCATTATTTGACATGCACTGTCTTACTACTGCTGTGTCATTAACAGAATTCAAGTAGGACTTCCATTTGCAAGGTATTTCAAATATGAAGGGACAAATTCGAAACCTTATTTCTAGGCAACCATATCTGAATTCAAGGAAAGGAAAGTACAGGAAGATCCCAGTCATGTTCCGTCTTCTGCATTTGTTCTTTTATTCTTGAAAACTGGAATTTACAACACTGAATCCTTCTGCAGTGCCTTTGAAGGATCCTGCTGTGGACTGAACTGGTCAGCAATTGTGTGCCCTGTGCTACAGACGCTTAATCCAGGCAATGCGGAATCTGTAGATTGGAAAGATGCCTGTCAGCCATCAGAATGTTCTTCTCTTCCCGTGTATCCACATCTGCAGATTCTCGATAGGTGGATGGAGACATTATCTTGGACTGTATGTTGTAAACAAACACGTGTTGTCACCCTCCCCTTTTTAAACAGAAGATAATTTTAGCTCGTTGCCTCTAAGGAAGCTGAAGGCAGAGAACCAGAGTGTTCTTTTATGTGTATTATATTAAAGTAATGCACTTTTACCTGAAGGTTTCTGTTAAACACTGTGTTAAGTGATTGTAAAGAGATTTAAATATACTGTAATTTCCTCTACATATCTGTTTAACTTTGGTGAATATACACAAAACACTCAAAATTATTTATGGTTTATCTACTTAAACAAAATATGTACAATAGCTAAATACACCTAACTGGTAGAAAGACTTTGACATGAAACATTTTCTTCTTATTAATTCTAGTTTTCCAGGCTTGTGTTTTAAAAAATAATATTTATTATCATGTTCCAAAATACATGGCATTGTATAATATATTTATCATACACTACTTTTTAGAAAATGCAGATTTTTACCTCTCTCTGGATTTAGAGAAAAAAAGTGTTTGAACTTTTCTGGTTGTTTCTTTTTAGCACAAGATGTTTAATATCCAAAACTGACCAAATTCAAAACACTTCATTGATAAATGTAATTAACAGTTCAAACTCTTGAATTCAAAACACATTATTCCATACAGTCAGCAACTGTCTTTTTACTTGTCTGTTAAAAGAGAGTTTAAAAAACTTTTACACTCTAACTCTTGACATTTTTGTTTACATAGAAACACTGTTGTGAAGTTTTACGTTTGCTGAATTAATTTTTTGGTATGTAAGTTAGTCGTGGTAGTCTCTTTTTTATTTCCATGGGAGTTACTAAGGTGTTTAGTTATTTAAAACACTCCATACCGAGTTACACGGGCACAAATTAAACAACTGCTGGAATCAACCTTCCCTTTGATCTCCCACAAGAACTGTGTCTGTGGTGAACACAGGTTTTTGTCTCTCTAGAGCAGTCCCTAAACAAAGGAAAGAAGTTACTGGCAGTAGTCTCATGACAAGTAATGCCCACCTATTAATTAGAAAATGAAATAAAAATCATTAAGTGGCACATAAACAAGCAGACAGACCATGCATTGTGTCACCAGAAACTATGAAGTCTTTTGCTGTACACTACAGAAAACGCCTACAAAGTAGCCATTACCAAAGCAAGAAAGTGCCCTCTGGAGGTCATTGCCAGTTTTCAGGAAAAATAATCACAGATGTATAAAAAGGCAAATTTCCTAGTGGCACATCCTCACAGAGACACGCACTTCCCACTACTAACCTTTTACAGAAGTAAACTTTTGAACTGATGTAGCAAAACAGCATTCTTCGGTCAGCAATATGATCCAAGTCAAACCCCCAGACAGCTCATGGCTCAGCCTCGTCACTCATCGTTCCAATTCAAACCCTGCACAGGCACAAGGCAACACGGATCCTGAGTAGGATGTTACAAGTGACAACCTACACATAGTTTTAGATGCACAGTTTGCTTTGGAATACTTCAGAAATACTGGGAAATACTTAGATCAACTGCCGCACAGTTCAACCAATGCAACTATGTTTTAAATGTTAGCTTCCTTCTCTGTTATTTTAACACAGCAGCAGAGCCACATCACTAAGATTTTTTTTCTTTTTGGTGTTTTACGGCATTTTAGGAACAGTACTTAATTTCCTGTATTTGCCCTTACCTGTTTACCTTTTTTGGTGGTGGTTGGGTTTTTATAAAACCTTTAGCTGCGCTGGAAATTCTTAACAGTACTTATAGTATCACAGTAGGCTGAAAGACACACTTTATAATTAATTGGATTCAACACAGAAGGTCCTTATAATGATGCTGTCATCCACAAGTGCTTTTCTGACACATAGATTTAGAAGGAAAAAACCCCAGCCTTGGGGAATCAGTGGACAACAGTGGCCACGATACAGTGTGGAACACAGGTCTAACACAAGCCTGTCTGGTGCCAATTGAAAATCAGCAGTTTTGTCCCATTTCTGTTAAACAATAATTTTTGTAGCTGTGGGAATAGCTTGTTAATATGAGTATCTTCCTCATCAGTCTCAGTGAATAGCAGGTTTTGCTGCTGTTTATCACAGTGAAGGAACAGCAAATTATTTGGCTTTTTATTTAAACCCCACAACTTTGTAGGCATTTAGACAGCTGGAAGTGTGTAAGGCTAATTACCCTGTTGCAGTATTTTCATTAATGTTCATGTATCACTTCATTTCAAATGTCGGTATTGGTAGATATCCAGGTAAGCTCTTGTTGGTGAAATCAGGCTTGGGTGATTTTTGGCCAAGAATTGCAGTAGCTCTCCTTTTCTTGGGTCCAAGTATCCTAATAGTGAAAATACACCACCTCTTGGAGCATTTAAACAGTGGGGTGGTTACTTTCATGTGCTGAGTTATGCTAATAGGAAAGTTTATTCTGCTTAGCCCCAGATTCTATTTCTACAGGAATATTTGTCCACACACTCTTGTGACAAGACTGACAAAGCAACTTTGTCCTTTTCTGTGCTTTTGGCTGGGCATGGACAGAAATTAGGAAAATACATTCATTTTTACATTACAAACTATTTACAGGAAGCAGCTTCTAGGATAAAGTTTGAAAGAAAGGAATGTAAATAATCCACACCTTCCAGAAACACGCAGTCTCTGAGCAGTAGCAGGCCTGATGCTGAACACTTCACAGGTGGGGATCTCATGCTCTATTGCCAGCTGGCAGAAATACAGAAGCATTTTATTCTGTACTACTTTTTAAAACTGCTACGTTCCTACCCATTTCTTACCTTTTCCCTGTGCAGCACGTGCTGATGGCAGTGGTGTGACTGTGTGGGACAACAGCTGGGCAGTCACAGCTCCTGTCTGCCCAGTGCTGCCCAGTCTGCAGGAGCTCGGGAACACCAGGAGGTACCTCCTCTATCTTACTGATCCCAAATTAGAGCAGCTACAAGACTGAAAAACGCTATCCCAGTTTTAGGGGTTTTTACAAATACTACTAGGTGAAGCTTCTCAATAGCCCTTCCCAGAAAGCTGCCTGCTTCTAGAGATCACATGCTTTTGAGAATTAAAGACTCAAAAATATGGAACTCTCTAAATACTTCAGGAACAGTTTCTCTTACATTCATAGTTTATTTTCAAAAAAGACAACCTTGCAGGTCGCTTTATGTTTCACTGAAAGGCTCAGTCTGCAGCTTCTAAAACTGAACTGTTTGTTCTGCTCTAGCTCTTTGAATGCTCCAATTAACTTTTTTTAAAATATTATTCCACTATAAATTCCACTATAAAACTCACTTTACTTTTAGGGTAGCCCACTAAATGTACCAATGGTGGCATTTTTTTTTCTGTCTGTGATAAATATTTTGTAACTTAAATAGTGATAGACATTTGGCAGTTAGCAAATTAAATAAAAAAAATAAACAGCAGTTAATCCATGTAGCTCCAATAGATGTATAGGCTCTTTCAGAATGACTTAGTTGTACAGTTGTCTTCCTTTGCCTCTTAAAGCAAGTCAGAGTCTTCTGACATTGCAACATCACCACGTGCCAGTCTTTGAAAAATTTTAGAAGTGACTTTTCCACCTGGACTATTTTCTCTCTGCTGACTTGAAGAATAAACTTGTATTTGTATATGTTGTAAAAAAATAAATGGTTTAAGACATTGACTCTTTGCTTTTGCCTTCCTGAATCAACTGAAGTATTGGCAAATGGCCCCCTTGAAATTTTCCAGGATTTAAATCACATCCATATTTGCGAAAATTTAACAACTAAAAAGAACTATTCAAAAAAACCCCCATGGGACTCACAGCCTAAACAGAGAGGAACACATGTATAAAACATCAGTATTATTTATGCAATTTTGTAATCTACCTAATCAAATGGGAATTCTCTAATTCATTAATACATAGTTGTCCATTCTAAAAATGTTTGTGAATTTAACTATTTGAAAGCTGGTGAACTAGTGTAATTAATACATATTAAAAGAAAAACAATCACTTGTAAAACTATCTGAGAAACCATAAATCAGGATAAAGAACTAAACACCCTAAAGAAAAAAGAAATTTTTTCTGTCTTGAATGGAAGTTTTGCAAAGCTAACACATATCACATCATCGACTGAGCACTACAAAAATCCATTAGCCAGGGACAGCCCACCACACTCCCTTTAGAAAGGAATTCATATAAAGACAATACTTACCTTTAAATTATTTCATGTATTTCACTTACTGTTTGCAAAGCCATCATGCAGCTGAAAATGGATTACTTCCAAGATAAACAAATAAATACTTACATTCTTACCTTGTATTTGTCCATCATTCTTGACAGATACGGCTTACTGAAGACACTGAAGTAGAGCATTCAATCATGATGATAGTTCAGAACTGAAATTCAATACTCTCAATTTGCCAATACCAAGATTCGCCAAATGTAAAATCATTTCAAGATGAGATAAATGGTTAGGAGACATCAGAAGAAAACAGAAAAAATGCAATACATATTCCAAGTCTCTATATAGGCATCAAGTCAATATTGTTAATATTTTCAAAATATTTATTAATTTACCACAACCCAATGAGTTCTCAGAAATACATATGTCTATATTATGTTGTAAAAATTAGAAAATATATAAGCAAAAATACAAACATGCATGGTTGAAAAAAATGTTAGAATTATCTTGTTCTGTGTCTTTGAAGATTCCTGATCTGGCTGTTCACTGGGGTTCCCCAGCCCGGTGAGTACAGGCTTGCTGGTTAAGCAGACAGGCTTTCTAATCCTGGGGGGAAAACTGCTGCTGCATTTTTGTATTCAAACAAAAGCCTACTTGTATTCTTTTAATGATGAGGGGAAATTTCTTTCAATCTTTCTCCGTAATTAAGAAGCCAACTGAAGTTGAATGATAGGTACATTTATGACAAAGATGATTCCTTCAAGTGTTTAGCAAAATCCAAGGATTTGTGAACAACAGTCTCACTGATGTGTTGTTGAAGCTGCTTGTTTAGCTCTTCATCAACAAATGAATCCATTTGTGAGAATGTGTCCTGAAAATTACAAAATATTAGTTGCATTACTAAACGAGGTCAGTCTGTGTTTTCCTTGCATAGCTTAAATGAGCAGTCCTGTTACCCTGCCATGCACCCAGACTAGACCTACGGAACTGGCAGCTCATGCCTGCCTGGCCTGCCAGGAAGTTTCCTTTGGCTTGCAAGCAAATGCTGTGTCAGTCCTTCACAAGCTCATGATTCTGGTGAGGGTTTTTGTTTTGTGGTAAACTGGGCTTTGGAAGATTACAGACTACTCCCAGCCACAGCTTTCAGCTCTGGAGGTGCTGACACACTGCTTCCTGTTCAACACACCTTACAAACAGAAATCAGGCATTGTTTGGTGAGAGCACTTAAATATATTAATTAAGCATCTCTGATTAAAAGGCCAATGAAAGCAACAATGCTCACAGCAGATGCCGAGTCAAAGTAATGCCCTGACCCTTCTGCCTCCAGCCACACCTGGAGCCCTCCACTCTTACCTGGTACTCAGATGAAGAATTATGACCAAGCACATGATTTAAACTTCCCTGTTAAAGTTCTGGCACTCACAGAGTGCACTCAAGACAAATGTGATTCTCTCTTTAGTGGTGCACAGGGCTCCAATTCTGACAGAGCTTCTGTCAGCAGCAGGGAGGTGCTGACAGACAATGGCAGTGTGGCACACAGAGCATGCAGGACACACAGGGTAAAACTTAGACACTGCCAAAATTTGTTCAATGAACCCAACAACGAGAGAGCAGGCAAGGCCCCAAAATTACCCCAGGGTAATTTTCCCAGTTATGTCCATTATAACCATATATGAACAGTTTGTTCTCTGTTACTTTCCCTTTCCTTTGTTTCTACCTTAACAAGCCTGTACATTTCCATATTCAAGCACTACAACTAAAATTTCTCTCCTATCTGCTGTTGCCCTGTCAGAGATGCTAGTGTAACACCCCAGCAGGAGAGACATCAAGGAGTCATTCTAACACAACACAGTAAATACAAACACACTTTCAGAAGTTGCTTCTCTAAAATGGAAGAAATACTTGTGCTCTCAAGGCTTCATGGAGTTACATAGTGGAGCAGTGACAAGATTAATGTTACAATGTTCTCATTACAAAGAAAAAGTACTTTCTAAAGGACACACCCCTCACTGGACATTTAATGGAGGCTGGCATTTGGAACACATTCCGTGTTGAGGATATAAAAACTGTTGCCCAACTTCTCATGTTTATACAAAAACTCTTTGTTCCCCTCAAATTCACACTTTAAAGCTAGTGACGCTAATGGGGACCAGCAGCCCTCTACATACTGTATCAAAGACTGGAAATCCAGCTGTCTGGCCAACTACCCACACTGGGGAAAGAGAGCTGGGCTTTTATTTACTGCTTTGTGAACAAACATTAGTTCATTACAGAAGAGGGCCAAGAAATCTGCACTGAACTACTGCAAAGTAAGAGCTACCAGATTCATCTTGCTACGCTCACTGATGCTGTGGGAGGTGGAACTACGTATTTATATAACTATTCTTCCTTCTTCATAGTCATTCCTATCTTATGTCAGTTGAAAAAATATACTTGACACACACTGAACAGAAACTAGAAAGCCAAACTAAGTGTGCCAATGCCTGGGCACTGCACAGTGCACCAGCAGATACAGGCTGCATTACATCACATGGTTGAAAAAGGACACAGATGAAATGGTACCTTTCTTCTGGGTGTTACTGATGCAACAGGAGGATTGAAGGTCATTCCTTTCATACAGTATGTCTCAAAAAGTTCTGTAGCAGACCTACAGCAAAATCCACAGTGAAGGAAAAATGGCATTAGACAGGGACGTCTTCAACTGACAGATCACAAGAGCAGCTGCTCACACACAACTCTCACCCTCCACCACACTTCAAGAGAAACTCCTCAGAGTAACGAGCATCACTTGGAAAAGATGAGAAGCCAGAGGCTGGGAAACAGTGCAAGTCAGAGTATCAAAATGTGTCTAAAATACTCAGCTGGCGGAGTCAACTGAGTTCTGTTGGCTTGCTGGAGCTCCAAGCAGTCACTGCTTGATCTGTATTTATTTAAAACAGGGAGAGGGGGAAAGTGGATAAATATTATCCAGGTGACAAAATAGGCTAGAATTTCCAACAGTTCTTTATAAAAGGGTTTTATGAAAACTAAGCATCCATGGGAGAACAGGGAAGATCATCAAAATACCAGTTAAAAGACAGGAAACAGAACAGGAGTCTATGGTCAGTTTTTGCAATGGCAGGAAGAACCTGGACTTCTACAAGGACTTGTGCTTTCCAAAATCCTCAGAGATAAGCTGGTGAGTACCAAGTTATTTGAGGTAGTAAAACTGAGCTACCTGAGAACTTCAGATAGACTGTATGAGGTGATAAGTAAAATGGTGTCGTGGTTTGACCCTGGCTGGATGCCAGAGACCCACCCCAACTTCTCCTGAAGGAGAAAACTGAAAAAAACCAACTGGAAAATAGAACTGGAAAATAAAATAAAACTGGTCACAGGCAAAAGAAGCAAGGCAAAACTATAAATAAAGAACATAAAGGGTTTATTTTCTAACTAACAAGCTCAGAACTGCAAGGGAAGCATCATTTAGAAGGCAACATTTCTCCCCCCACCCCTCCTTCTCTTACAATAGATGTAATATTCCCTTTTCCACCAGGAGAAAAAGGGGGAACATAGGGTAGGGGTAAACCAGGCAGGTTGGTATTTCTGATCAGATCCAGGGTAGGAACCATCTCTCTGCCCTTCCATAAAGTTCTCTCTCTCTCACAAGAGGGAAAGGTCTTTCATGACCCCTCCCAAGTGAGATCTCGACCTGAGGACGACAGTTCTTCTGAAAAATTCTCTGTTGTCCAGAAGTCACAGCCAGGATTGCAGCTTTTAAGTACTGGCTTTTCTGCTTCATAATGAGCCCATCCCAAAAGTACACAAATACTATAACAATGCCCAAAAAAAGTCTGTCCAGGGATTTCTGCGGAGCTCTCAGCTAGCTCCAAGTTTCTGTCTCTGGGCTCCAACACATCAGCAGTGTTGTCCAGTTTTTACCTCTCCATCTTCAGTCTTAATGCTTAGACGGATTCTGCGGTCCTGGTGTTCTCTCTCTTTGGTCCATAGGTTTTCACCATGGTCAGTCCAATTCACAAGCAGCAGCGGGATGCCTGGAAGAACATCTCTACCCCTTCTCTCGTGGGCCTGGGGCCTTCAAATCTCTCAGCCTCCCGACGCAGGTTCTGAGCTGGCACGCTACATCTTACTACTGAACTTTTTTCTTCTCTCCCAAGTATGTTATTTGCAGAGACGCCTGCCTTTATCTGTAACCTTGAAGGCCCTGGCAGCACGGAAAGCTTAGGCAAGAACTGAGCTGTTAACCCCCTCGCTACCAGAGCAGCAGAAAAACCCCTAAACCATAACAAATGGCAAATGAAGTTTACTGTTGGAAAAAGCAATCAATCTCAGCTTTATGTAAACACAGTGGGCTCTGATCTGACCACTATTATTTAAGGAAAAAAATCTTGTTGTAATGACAGATACTTTTATGGGGTTGTGACCTTAATGCTGTTTAGAGTTAAAAAGAAACAGAGAACACAACAGGAATTAGTTACATCAGTGTGTAAATATAGAGATCATCTGCATCTCAAATACTGCAAATGAGTCTCCAACTTCCTCATCTTGAAATGCTTTTATTGGTAAAATTTCAGGAACGTGCAACAAAGCTGAGGAAAAGTGTGGAACAGCTTCTGTCTGAGCTGGATTCCTTGAGCCAGAAGAGACAGCAGACAGAGGGACAGTATGATAGAGGATCTACCAAGTTCTATGAGGCATGAAAGGAGTCCATTAGAGCAGACTGTTCATTTCACCTCCCAGAGCAAGAACCAGGGGCTGTTAAATGAATTGCACTGACAATGAGTTCAAACCAGAAGACAGCAGTTCTTAACGTAAGGAGCTTTGAATCATGGAACCCTTGTCAAACTGCTGCATTTGAACAACATGTTTTTGTTCAAGGGACATTGAAGAACTCCATGAATAGAGAGGTACCAACAGAAAATGGTATCGGGTTCAGGAGATCCACCAGGCTGAAACCAGTCAGAGGCCAGGACACTGCTCAGAGCATGTCTCACATGTATGCCCTGTATGCCCTGTTTTCACTTTTCTTGAGGTACCTGCTCCCAGGCACTGCCAAAGACAGGCTGCTAGATTAGATCTTTAGTCTGAACCAGGATGGCTGCTCTCATGCTTTAACTATGGATCTTATGGTGCACCTTTGTTTTCAGCCACAGGTCAGTAATCCCGATCCATATTCAGATCAGAGCTGCTGCTTAAGAAATGCAGATATTTTGCTCCCGTGGGAAGAAAACATACTGCACTTTGAGATTCTTACCCTTGTCACAGCCTGGCAACAAGTATCAAAAGGGAAAAAAAAAAGGCAGCCAACATTCTGTATTGGCTGAAGAACAAAAAGAGTTTGAAGATCTTCCATTTTTATGGACAGTTATTTTTAGGAATTCCTTTACTAAAGTATAAGCAACAGCCTCCTTTCAGGACACTATTAAAAAACAAACTCACCTTTGGCTTAAATCAAGTGAAAGAGCTCCTGAGCCTTCCGTTGGAGCACCAGCAATAAGGTGAGCTGCAAATTTCTGCACTGTTGGATGATAATGTCTCTGAAAGGAAGGAAGAAGGCAGTTGACTGAAGGATGAAGCATAATTTATTTTATTTCCATTTCTGTAAGATGGAACATCCTGCTTTTGTTTAGATAGAGAAACTGAGCACCTCAAAAACTGGTCAGTTTGTTGGGTTAAAGGAATGAGAACATCCAGTTATGAGATTTATTCACTCACATGACATGCTGTGAATATGACTCTCCAGTTATTCCAAATCCTACTCCCAGAAAACGGAGAAAGGGCAGAGGAAGCCCTTCCCAAGCCCCAAACTCTAAACTCTGACTGGAACAACAGATCAAGGTATCTGTTACTCCCCAAACAAGGGCTGGACTTCAAGGGAACTTGATAAATTGAAGCAGCAATCTGCAGTATAATTCAGTGTGGTATTATCATAGAGGAGGTGCCACATGCCCTTTCACTCCATAGCACTGTGTTGCTCTTCCTCTTTGTATGGAATAGGCTCATGGAGGCCACACTTAACTGATAAGCCTGAAGCCTGTTCTTTATTTTCACTTAGCAGCTATTTACTGCTGACTTATGTCCCAATTCACTCAGTTATTCACTAACCTGCAGCAAATGCATCTCCCACAGAGCTGTGTTCTGAGCATTGCAATGCTCTGGTTCATCTAGTTCTGGGAGATAAACTCCACTGCCTTGGGATTCGTTGTCTAGTAAGAGATCCATCTTTGGGAATGTCTACAACACAAAAAAACCCAATAACTGAGTTGCTTGTATTACACATTCAATTATCACATCGTTAAGTCAGTTTCATGCTGTTCATTCTCAGCAGTGTTTAAGGATACCCTGTTGTCATCATTCTTACTTTAAATGGTTTAAAATATTTTGCATAAAATCAGTTTGTCAAGATAGTCAATAACCTTTAGCTATCAAGCTAAAAAATTTAACAAGTAAAACTTACTTGCATGAATGCCCTGTTTGTTGCCAAGATCCCAACACTGGAATTTGGAAGTACATGGAGAGCAAGCGTGGAAAGTCGCTTTAGGAAAGCAAGAGCTCGTTGCTGGGAAACTTGCTTTCTCCGCTTGGCAAACATGACATCCAGGCACTGCAGCACAATCCCCATGTCCTCATTGGTACCACCTCAAAAACAGGATTTCATACAAAGAGTAAATAACCATTTTGTGGAACACACAACTGAATCCTCTCTTATGGACTGGACAGTGGAAACTTGAAAACAGCACAGAAGCCAAGAGGTTCAAACGCAGCTCTCATGGGACAGACACACAAACATCCACCCTTTTGTGGTAAAAATACTCCAGCTTTGAACAGAAAAATGTATCACTGTTTCTGTGCTGCTTTCTAAGATAATACTTGTCCTATCAAAAATGTCCAAACATTAGACACAGCTACTGTTTTAATCTTAAATGCATTCATTGTATCATCTTCTATAAATTATTAAATGGTGCAAAGATTCACTCTTTTACAGGTATTTTTTCCTTAATCTTTCCTCATTAATCCATACACAACTACGATGTTAATTAAAATTACGTTAAAGTTTTATAAATACATGATCCTAAACTATTCAACTTCTCAAAATTATTGGAAAACTTAGACTTGAAAATTAGAATATGAGAATTATAAAAATCAGAAAAATACCCCAGAAAATTTTAAAAAATAGATTTAATTTTAAAAATAATTTAAATTTAATATTGGAAAACACAGAGATTTCTTCTGTATTACAGGAAGAATTAGAGAAAAAAACCCAGAATTTTTTAATTGCTGCTGAAAGAAACAATTATAAGGAAAAATAAAAATTTAAACTGATGTCAGTATAAATGCTTTTCCAAGATCTTGGAATTTCAACTTGGCATTTCCTAATAAAATGACATTATTAGAACTTGTTACCACTTGTAGCAATTCAAGCCCTCATACAAAAAAAAGAGAATAATCTTTTCATAACTCAGATATCTTAAAACAAGTGTGGTTTATTAGCACTTCATTAAGGCTGTGATAGCAAAGAAGCAGAATAAACATCTCAGTAAATACTGACAATAAGAAACTGGAATTACCTGCATGGAGGCTGAACAGGGTCTTGTAAAGATGTGTGTAAAATTTCATCGGATCAATATTAAGAACATCACCTATTAACATAATCCCAAATAAACACATTTACTCCATTGATTTATCAGACAATATTAAACAAAAGTTTGATTTTGAAAATCTCTTACCTTGCCCAGAGAGTATATGAAAAGCACTGAGAATGCAATGAAGACTCTCACGATAGCTTAAACCCTAAGAATACAAAACTGATTAAGTACCCAAAAGAAAGTAATTTTAGGAAAACTGTAATGAAAGTAAACTCAACTTACCCCAGATGCAATAAGAGAATGAAGGACAATCAAGAGGTCATCAAAAAATTCCACATTTATGAGATGAGCAAACCTTGAATCAAGAAGATTTTTAAGTTATAGGCATTATCTGCAAACTCAGTTCTTAGTATTCAGAATTCCCAAAATCCACACCTTAAAAGCAGCTAAATCAAAAGCTGAACATTTACTGTCTTCACATGAAGGAATGACTCAGCCCCCAACTCCTAATCATGGCTTCCCCATAGCTCGTGACATGCTGGTGTCCTTCAGGAAGTAATCAGGCAAAATAATGGAACCACACCACAGCCTGCTGGGTTTGCACCACATCGATTTTATCATGGGAAATTTCATATTACATTGAAATAGTCTGAAACCTCCAATGGAAAAATAAAATCACTCCAACTGATTTATCAAGGAATATCTGTTTTAGCTGCTTATAAATCCCTTCAAAGTCAAAAATGCCTTTGGTGTTTTACGTCTTTTCTAACACACACAAAAGAAGGCAGAGTCAGTTCTTACTTTGCAAGACCTTCTAGCACAGCTGGCAAAAGGGGAGACTTCTGAGCTTTCTTCAAGATTCTGAAGTAAGTTACAAATACAATGTTCAATGTTTCTGTGTGCTGAAGGAAATAAAGCAAAATTAAATACTGAAGCATGGAAAACAGACATCCCTATTTCATTTAACACTCAATCAAAAATGCTTCTCTCTGTCCAAGTCTGCACTCAAGCCTTCCAAACCACTCACAGAATCACAGAATCACAGAATATTATGAGCTGGAAGGGACCCACAAGGATCATCTAGTCCAACTCACCATCTAACACCCGTAAAGAGACCGAGAGCACATCGCAGAGCATAACACCAACCTAGATCCCTCACAGTCTAGCAGGCCACTCCGAGACGGAGGGGGCACAACGTCATCCAGCCCTACACCTCCCGGCTAGACCATGTCACTAAGCTCCTCGTCCAGTCTTCTCTTAAACACCTCCAGGGATGGTGACTCCACCACCTCCCTGGGCAGCCCATTCCAATATGCAATTACTCTCTCTGTGAAAAACCGCTTCCTAATGTTAAGATTGAACCTCCCCTGGCGTAGCTTGAGGCCGTGCCCTCTCGTTCTGGTGTCGTCAGCCTGGAAGAAGAGGTCCACACCCATCTGGCTGCAACCTCCCCGCAGGTAGTTGTAAACAGCAATGAGGTCCCCTCTGAGCCTCCTCTTTTCCAGACTGAACAGTCCCAGTTCCTGTAGTCGCTCCTCATAGGGCCTACCCTCCAGTCCTTTCACCATCCTCGTTGCCCTTCTCTGGACCCTCTCAAGCAGCTCAACATCCCTCTTAAACTGGGGAGCCCAGAACTGCACACAGTACTCAAGATGAGGTCTGACCGCCATTTCCACTCTCACACTGAAAAGCTCAAACCCCACTCTCCTGCCTCTGACTTTGTCCCCTCACACTCTCATGGCTACAGTCCATGCCAGCCACACTCCTCTACTGCCTAAAGGCCACTCTTGAGAGGCTACTAACACCCATGACATATGTCCTATGGAATATCCTATTCCACATGTCAATGGGTTCAATACCTTTCTGGGCAAAGAGCGGAAGGGAACAGGAGCAGCTAAACTGGCCTTTCTAGGTAAACCATGAGAGCTTGGTTTATTGAAACGTAGACCTCTGGCAAAATGCTTGTTATCTGACATTATCTGCAGATAGGCTGGGATAGAAGGAAGCCACCTGACTACAAAAGGATTAGGAGCTGCCACTTTGCAAAAATAGGGAAATAATCTCTACATTACTTACCAACTTCAATTTTTTTTCTTTACTTTCTGATGCTTCTGCTTCCAGGAGTTCTCGTTCCAGTTTCTCTTCTGCTTTCTTCCACTGAAAAGACACACTTCATTTAAAAACAACAGATTAATCAACTGTTTCCAACCAGTCTCGGTATCTAGGTTGCAGATACCCAGAGAACAAATTTTCCATGCTTGTTAAGTTTCTGTGAAGCTACTGCGTAACCAGCTTAGATACAGTCCTTCCTATGAGAAACAACCAATCAAAAGCATGATCAACGCACAAAGGAGGAAAAACAGAGGAAGATAATTAAATTCCATGTAGAACCTCATAAATGTTCAAGTACAATGCAAAGACTGACTACTGACGTTGAGAGCTAACAGCGGCAACAACAGATGTGCAATCATTGCTGGAACAATTGCTACACAAAGCTGCAGAAGCAGAGCACGAAAAAGCACATTTCATACCTTTCTTTGCATTCTGGAAAGGTTTTTTCTTTTCTCTTTGTAAGTCATGAACTTTTTCTTTGGTGCAATGTCTTCGGAATCTTTCTGTAGTTCTACTTCCTTAATTCTTAAGTGAAGAAATACTTTTAACACCTATTGTAAAAGAAAGTAAATGCAACACAGGAACTCTCCTGTTCCTTCTTTCCCATGTCTAATCTCTGCCCAGTTCCTTCCCCAGCACTGTCCATTTCTATCCACTCCTCCATTTGCCTCTCTCACTTCAAGTCTCCCAGCCTGACTTAACCAACATCAGGATCTGATCTCCACCTCCCAGTCTTTCTCTTGTCCCACTCCTCTCTTTCTAATCCTCTGGCTCAGCATAATCCTGAACAGTCTGTGGTCTGACAGAGTGAGAAAGTTCTGCACTGACTTTGATGTTTGGATTTTTTAAAGCTTTGAAAGAATATTGTGAGGTGGAACAGAAAGACTTACCTCGGGTCTGACATCATAATTTCTGCCCCTCACAAGGCCAGAAATGACCTTAACTACACCAAGTGAAGCATAGCCCAACTTGTCTTGTTTGAAGAGCTTCTTCACTGCCTCAAAGCACAGCTCAGAAATCTGAAAAAGCAAATAAACTGTTCTGTAAAGCCAAGTCCACAACAACAGCTAGTAACAGATTGATACTCATGGTATTTACTAATTGGAAAGTGCACACAGCCTGTAAAATAGTGAAAAGATATGGCCAAAAGATCTGGATATTGTGGAATAAAGCTCAGAAACAGATTATTTTTCATGCAAAAGAAGAACTCTAACCAGAAAATCACTTACCATTTTTGATGGATCATTCATGAGTGGAACAATGAGAACAATAATGTTATTGTGGAAGTTGAAGTGGGGTAGGGCCACAAGCAGCTCACACAGACACTTCACTGCTACCTCTGCTAGACCTTTATATGCCTTCAGTGAGATGACATTGCTTTTCTTCAACTTCCTTTGCTTCCAATCTGCACAAAATATTTTTTTTTTAGTGATTACTGTTCTGAATGATGGGGAGCTCATCATATTTAAATTTTTATGATTGTGGGCATTCTCCTGTATACTTCATGCAAGTACTACCTCAAAGACAGAAGGTACCATTCAAGCACAGGAGGGAAAGTGATGCTGTGAACAATTTTGCCTTTACAACAAAAAATAGGAAGTATTGACAGTACCTTTAATTGTTTGTTCCAAATTTTCCAAGTAAAATTTATACTGGCTCACAAGGCCTTCTTCAAATTCTCTCAGTTTCTGAGTTTCTTTTTTAACCTGCAAACATAACAGAAATGGAATTTTATTTGGGGAGGTAAATACTGAAATTAGTCAATGGTAAAAAAAACCAAACAACCAAAACCAGTTTTCAATCAGATGTCAGATATTTAAGTAGTTTTTTCTTCTAGACAGACATTCCCAATAGTGTATCAAAAATAAAATATTCCTGCATTTTTATGCAGACATGCTCAGAGGGCCCTTTTCTAACTAGACCTATTTCATTTACAGATCGAAGTAGCATAGTCAACTAGATATTCCATTAAAGCCACTACTCTAAACTGCATTAAACCTATACTCAAGAAGAATTGGTTAAAAACAAGCTCCAGAAAACAAGTTACCCTGCATTTGTTCAGCAAGTTGTTGAGCACATTCCAAAGAAACCCAAGCCAGGTAGGTGACAATGTTGTATAATTTGCTTTCTTTCTAATTCTCTACAGTGTGGGACCTTATTCCAAGATTTATGAGGGAAGTCACCCAGGTTTGGTACATCACTTTTATATACTACTTCACTACCTAATTATTGAAGGAAGTATGTAAGAATTGAAGGTTCAGAACAAAGACCTCTGCTCCTGAAAGTGTCACAGCTTCAGAGCTTCCACAAGTGTTTGTGTGTTTGTCACCCTTTGCTCAAAACTATAAAATCGTATTTAAAAACATCAGTTTTAGTACTTGGAATAACTAAAAAAAATCTAAACTACTCACAATACCCCATAAATAAACTTGATATTTCACCTTGGTAGCCTTTTCTGCTTCGGTTAGAGGCCGAATTTTGTAAGAAGGAGTAATATCTTTGAATATCTCCATCAAAGAAACCATGACCAGCTTCCGGACAATCACAGCCACATTAGGATCCTGTTCCATCAGCATGGCACGCAGCTCCTTCAACTTTTTTATCTGATTAAAGAAAACAGGCAAACAAAATCAGCTGAAGACCAACCACAAACCAACGAAGGAGAGCAATGCCCATTAACTCAGCAGTTACACAGACTCTACTTAGCCTTGCATGAAGAGCCAAGAAATGCCAGATTTAATCTCACAAATGTTTAAAATATCCTGCCATTACAAAATTGCATGGAATTATAGAAAATTACTAGTGTATCCTGAAGCATTGAGAACTATCAGGTACAACCCTGAAATCAGAGCTTACATGAGGTTCATGCTTATAGAACAAGGCAGTTTGGATAGAAAATACCACAGACAGTATTATTCCTAAAACCACAAGCATTCAGATGGACAAATTACTCCTGAATAGCACGAACAGAGTCACCTGGATCTTCACCTGATTCAAATCCTTTGTACCAATATATGGCAGCAGTTTCACGGTTCGACAGTCCCTCATACAATACTTTTTTCCTTGTTCTACCCATGTATTCCTGTGGTTTTGCTACTGTTTGGTCACCTCAGATCTTTATTTCTTGACTTACTGCACACCTCAGGCACAGTACATACACGCTAAGTAAGTGTTACATACATTGTTGTCTGGCTCAGAGAGAATGGCAGATGCTAAGGCAGCTATGTGCATCTTCCTCTCCTGCAGCTTTTGTCTCCTCTGAGCAGCCATTTCCTCAGGAGTGAGAACAGGCAGGGGCTCCTCAAAGTCTGGCACAAGGTGTGAGAGGTAGAAAAGAGGGTCAGCGGGGAAGTCACTTAACAAATACCATGTTGCAAACAACTGTTCTGGATATTGCATTTTAGATGGGTGCCAGGTAAACCCCACACAAGAGTGAGACATGAAGTTTCACAGTCAAAGATGCTTTAAGAATGATTTTGCTAGAGCTTTTATTAACCCAAAGATTAAATTTTGCTCTACTTCAAAATCTTTTGCTTGCAAAAAGAAGTGGACTAAATACAATGGGAACACAGAAACACAACACACAATCCCAAGTGTGCCAAGAAATTGCAGTGCTCTGCTATTTGCAGTGAATTATTCACCATTCTTTTACTCACCATTCATTTTTTCCTTTAAAAGTGCAATTATTCTGTTTGTGTTTTCTGAATATTAGTTTGCTACAAGCATGTCCTTCCTCAACTTCAGATTATACATACTTAGACACCAGAAGTGCCAAAGTTACAACCACAACTGTTATTTGAAAATTACTCTCTATTTCCTGGTATTCTGATATTTTAAATAAATTCAAAGACAGACACTCAGAATCACAGAATTAACTAGGTAGGAAGAGACCTTTGAGATCATCAAGTCCAACCTAACACCATCTCATCAACTAAACCATGGCACTAAGTGCCACATCCAGTCTCTTTTTTAAACCCTTCCAGGGACAATGACGCTGACTCCACCATCTCCCTGGGCAGCCCATTCCGATGGCAAATCACTCTTTCTGTGAAGAATTTCTTCCTGACATCCAGTCTAAATCTCCTCTGATGGAGCTTGAGACTGTGTCCTCTCCATTTGTCACTGGTTGCCTGAGAGAAGAGACTGACCCCCACCTGACTATAACCTCCTTTCAGGTAGCTGTAGAGAGTGATAAGGTCTCACCTGAAACTTCTCCAGACTGAACAACCCCACCTCCTTCAACCACTCCTCACAGGGCTTCTGCTCCAGCCCCTTCACCGTCCTTGTTGCCCTTCTCTGGACGTGTTCAAGCATCTCAAGACCTTTTCTAAATTGAGGGGCCCAGAACTGGACACGGCACTTGAGGTGTGGCCTCACCAGTGCTGAGTACAGGGAAAGAATAACTTCCCTGGTCCTGCTGGCCACACTGTTCCTGATACAGGTCAGGATGACACTGGCCTTCTTGGCCACCTGGGCACACTGCTGGCTCATGTTCAAAGTCATGTTCACAAGTCTATGTCCTGAACTGCATTTCAAAACAATCTCAAAGTAATAAAAATAGAACCACAGCATATACTCTTTATGTAAGACAAATATTTTCCTTCTTACTAGCAAAGATGACAAAACTGATAAAAGGAACTTAATGCAAACATCACTTCCAGGAGAAAAATCAAAATAATTTTGAAGAGATTCTGAAGCCAGTTGCTTCTCATGTCTTGAGATTCTAACAGGTAAGAAAGCAAGCTTTGATTAACTGTTATGTTTTCGTAGCAACATGGTAATGAACATATTCAAAAACATTCGGAACAAAATACACTTCAATTACAAACTTCCTTAGGGAAAAGCAAAGTACTCTTCTGATATGTCAGTGATTTGGGAAAAAAACCCACAAACCTGCCCCCTCAAAAGCAAATATAATCATTTATTACCCTCTGCTTCCTCCATTTCCTCCATATCCTGTTCTTCATCATGTGCAACATTGAGAACTGAAAAATAAAGTGTCTAGTGTTAAGCATGTAATAAATACTGTGAAATTTAAAAGAATAAATTATGCATTTCTTAGTTACTACACCAATTCCAGAATCTGTGTCTTACCTGGCTTTTCCACAGCTTGAGGAATAATGCCACTCTTGTCTTTGATGGGGAGCAGATGGATGAGTTCCTTTTCTGGCTCTGTCTGCATGCGTCTTGGCACCTTCTCGTACTTCTCAATCACACTTTCATGTTTTCGTTTTTTGACGTGAACAGGTTCACTGAGAAATACAAGGCAAACTAAATGCATCAGCCACGTGACCTGACAAGAACCACAAGAGTATGACAGTACACTACTTGGATTAAGTGTCTGCCTCTCACCTAGGCCAGGTGCTGTTGTCACGCAGCTGCCCTGGCAGGGCTGAGACTCATTAAAAACTTAAGCCCAAGCAGTCCTGCCATGAAGGACTCCACCAGCCAGCAGGACTAAGATCATCTCACTGGACAGTCCAGAGTCTTCCTTACGTTGTCCCACAGCCTCCCCCGCTCCCCCTTGCTCTGCCTTGACCTCCCAAGTGAGCCTTACCCAGGATGTGATAATGAGTGAACATTTTTACTTACCCTACTTCATGTTCTCTTTTTCCACTACTACCATCACTTTTCTCCTCTGCTTACTGGGAAAGCCTATTTCACACCCCACTTTCCAAAGACAACAGAAAAAATGCAGTGTGGTGTACCGTCCCTTTGCAGGGATGCTCCTAGACTGTGCTTTCCTATATAAGACCATAAGCATCTGGTCTGTGCTAATATGAATACTTAATTTATAAGTGATGTAACACTTAACAAGTTTTTAAGAAATATTACAGTTGACCAGAGTAAAGCAGATTGAAAAGACAAATTCTCCAGAAAGGGAACACCATGGAAGGAGCTAAAAGCTCATACATAAAACTGGTAAAAGAGCAACTACTTCCATTGTTTTTCCACCACTCTAAAACCATTTTGCCATCATGAATATAAGACACATAGAGCTGTATGTTTCAAAAGGTCACTCAATAAAACCACACAATTTTTTAGTTTTGCAATATTTTAAACTTATGTCACACTCCGTTACTTTGAGGAGACGGGAAGATTTGAAATACAAATTCTTTTAATTCAAGAATCTGCAATGTGGCTACACGAAACTATGCAGCAGAGAACAGCACAACTGCAGTTTTGGAAATGAAAACTAGGCTAAATTATTCATTAGTAACTAATTACTGATGTTAATCAGTACTGCTAATGATGATTAGTAACTGATACTGATATTAATCGGCATTAACAAGTTAAAACCGACCCAGAGCAGCTGGGCATGCAGTCTTTTCACATTCACCAAAAAAGGCAAGTTAAGATTTTCAAACAATCACATAGCCAGATGATTCCACAAGTGTTTCTGTAAAGACAATTCTACAACTAGGAGAACTATCCTTCAACACACTTCCCTGTGAACTCCATCCAACACCTTAATCCAGAAAACTCATAGCAATTTTTTTGTATGAATGTTTTGGTGTTGCATGTGTTTACAGACATAGGTTCCAGAATCTTTTTAGTTTCCCAGCAATTTGCAATGCAATATGTATAGGGAAAAAAAAGTTCAGGGAATATCCTGAATACTCATTATGGAAAAAGACTATTTACACATTAAAATATTTTTTGCAGTTTGAGGAATGCTACTCATTTCACAGCCAGCAACCTCACAGGAAGGAACACTGCAGAAACAGTACTCTGAAGGTCAAGGAGAGCAGGTGAATGTACTGATACAGGTCCATACATTAATATTGAATGTACTGACAGACTAAGGAAACATTAAACTGGAACACCAGACTGAAAGGGACCTCCTGATAAATGTATTGCATTATATATTAATCACACAAGGCTGAATTTGTACAAAAGCAGGCATCACAACACTCACTTAGAGGAAAGATCTCTGGTTAAAAACGATGCTTTTTGGGCCAAATCCTCTATTAACTGTAAGTCATCTTCATCCATCATGTCCAGTGGAAGAGCAACTTCTTCCTCTTCTTCTTTGTATTTTCCAGCTAATTTAGAAGATGATGTTTAAAGATTAAGATCCCATAGGTACATTTAAACCTGAAAATCTAACCCTGCCTACAAGCGTGAGACCATTTTACACGTTACTTCAACCTGGAGCCCACTGCCCTTTATGCACCTTCTGTGTTACCCCAGAAAACTGCCCCTTCACTGTGACATCCAATAATGACCAATAATGATCAGGGCAAACACATTTCTAGCATCTCCAACTGTCAGATCTCGATGTCAGAATGGCTACACTTCATATTTTTCTCAACTCCCCCTCTCTTTCAAAAATAAATTACTTGCACATAGCAATTATTTGTACACAGAAAATGAAGTGTTGTCTTCCTGAATTTTACACCAGGATATTTACTATCCCTCATACCTTCTTGCTTACAAAAACAACTCTGAGTACTTACCACCTTTTTTTTTCTTGCATTCTTCCAATGGAAAAGGCTTTCTAGAAATAGCATCTCTGACAGCCTCCCTTAGCTTCTTTTGTTCTTTTCGGTACTTCTTAGCAGCACTCTTCTGCTTGTACTGTTTATTCTTTAATTTGTTGTCAAGCTTTATTTGACTAGTTCTCAGTAACTTGCGAAAGCTTGGAACTCGCTTGGTGTTTCTTCTCTAGGAAGCAAACAAGAAACTACAAGTCACTGACATGTTCACAGCCCTTGTGAAATTTATTTCACTGCTTAAGATCTCCTTAGGTTCCTATTTCCATCAGGGCTAAACATGTTTCGTCCAAGCAATATCATAAATTAGCTTCAAATTCACACGAAAGCATTACCTTTTTGAGAAGAGAGAGCCATGAGGAATGTTTCACAGAAACACTGACAACCTTATCAAACCCTATGCCCATCACTTCCAGACACACGGACACTCGAAGTGTCCCTGCAGCTCTTTGTGCGCACCAAGCACTCCGTTCCCTCCCCAGGATGCCGCTGTTCCCAAACACGGGACGAGGTACCTCGGGTACTCTTAGGATACAATGCCACAGCTTCGGACAAACGCTCTCCCGCAGGGCACTGTGCCATGCTGAGCTCTGGCTCTCTGCAGCCCAAGCCTCTCCTTGAGCAGCAGCAGCAGCCGGGGCTGGGGAGGTGCGGGGTGCGAGTCACGGGTGTCACAGCGCGGGGATAACCCGGTGGCACACGCCGGAACAGCACAGCACTCCCCGGGATCCATGGCCCACAGGCACAGGAAAAAGCCAAGGGCCGCGGGAGGAAAAGGGGCACCGCCGCAGGGGCCATGGTGTCCCCAGCACTGGGGGCCCCCTCCAACACGCAATTATTGCCCGTTCGCCTCCACCTTCCCTTCCGATCCCTGACTACGGGGGCAGTGCTCAGGCCCAGCTACGGGTGCTTGTCGCTCTGCCGGGCACAGGGCNGTTAAGGCAGGCGGTAATTAACGCCCCCAGCGGGGCGGCGAAGAAGCACAGCACGCGTCTGCTGCAAGTTTTATTTACACAGGAATTGGTAGGAGTGGTCTTAAAGGAAGGCTGGATACTTCTATTTACAGTTATATACAGATTTATAGCTGAAAAGTAAGAAAACTGTACAAGATAACACAAAAATATAAGACAAATTGGATCCAATTAAAGTAGTGAATACATAAGTTAAGAAAAATCTGACATTTACAATTCAAATTGTAATGTTATGAGTAGCATATATGTAGTTTTTAAACCAGATAGCAATGTAAGTTACACCACACTAATCTTTACCCTGATTACGCAGACTCTGCTTTTAAACACCAAACAACTGGAAGCCTCCTGCACTTAAAAATACATAATGGTACTGCTGACTTGAGTTCAAGAGGGACCAGTTACAAAATCCCACATGTAAGGAATTTATTTACATTAAGGATTAGCAAAAATGGATCAAGAGAGTGCAAGGGCTCCTCACCTGCAGTGCTATCCATATTACATTTCTGTCCCCTACAACCACAGGTTGTTGTACAGCAACTTCAGGAACAGCAAGTGTTTGAAAGTAACTGCCCTGACACATACAATGACCTTACATCTCACAGTTAAAAGATGTTAAAGAACTAAATATAGTATCACTAAACCAGATGCTTTTTTGGATTTCAGTATTGCACACTAAAAAACCAGTTTCAAAAACAAATCAGTGTTTGCATTATTTCCAAGTGTTAAAAATGGCTGCTTCTTTGATAACACAAAGTCTGCAGATAGCTTTGTCATTTCCTAGTGTTCACCATTACATACAAGTAAGTACTTTTTAGAATTTTTTTAGTTGGAAATGGCTTGACAAAAAACTTCTGGTGGCAGAACCCTTTCACAGAATACTCACTTCATTTACTCCACAACCAACACACCAAAACAAATGCTTAACACCATTCACTTTGAACGCTGTACAGTGAAAACAGCAGCCCTGTTCTTACCAATGTTTAAAATTCAGGTCATTTTTGCTCTAGGTTTGGGCACAATACTTCTACAGTTCCTGAGTTAATAACATTTGCCCAGACTGAAGAATGAAGCTGCAACTTAAAAAAGAAAGCAACGTCCCCCCCTCCCCCCATAAGACAGTAACTCTTCCCAAATTTCAACAATCTTGCACATAAACATACCAAACTGTCTTATTTGGTCCTCAATACTTTCAAATTGTTAATTTTGGAGGTAATGTTTATACCAAAGCATTTGGTTTGGATAGCAGTTTTGGGGCCGTAAGATTTAGCATTTCCCTCACCCCCCCCAAAAAAGTGCCTTTGTGGTATTTGTAAAAAAAGTTATGCCTCAAAAATTTTTTTTAAGTACCAACAGAAGTTATTACAAATGTTTATTGCATTGAGCTCATTCTTTTGAAGTACGTATTAAATATGAACTCCCCGCTTCTCAGTTTCATAGGTTTTAGTATTCTGTGTGAAAACAAATCTTCCCACAATATAAACTAATACTGGCAAAAGGGTGAAGATTTCATCAGTCCATTACTCCACTGAGAGCTGTAATTTTTCTATCTCATTTTCACATATTCCATAGTGCTTTTTCCACACAGAGGTGATGTGAAAGCTTCTTTGTCTTCAAGTGGTTTTCCATATTTTCAATGGACTTCAACACGGATTAGTTTTTCGGTGCTGGACTATGGTTCTTGTCCACTTCTTTGTTGTCCTTCATCAATGAGGCAAACACCTGGATAAGTAAATTATTTAATGAATATAAAAAAGCAAGTCTTACAAAAAATATCTGCATTAACCATCACAATATTAGCATGGAGATTAATTTCTAGAATGAGACATCAGAAATGAAATGCCCATTGCTGAGAAGTCAGAAAAGCAGCATAAAACAGTCATTAAGTGCCCCACATATTCATGTGCTGACAAGACTGATTTTATAGAGAGAGATATAGATACATATTCGAGAAACTCACCTGTGCCCATTTTTTGTTACTATTCTGCATCTGAATAGCTGCAATACAACTAAAAAGCTTTTCTGATGTAATATCTTCTGGAAGTTTTGTTAGAAACTGTGCTATATGAATAAAGTCCATCTGTAAGAGAATATCTTCATATAACCGAAGGATTCCTAATCCTGTCCTGAACAAAAATTCTTCTCCATCTCTACAGAAAACATCCCAGACACGACAGGCCAGATCAAGTGGTAATGACTTGCTGTAGAGTGTAAAAATCCTATAATTGAATTAAAAAAAAAAAAAAGGAACAGTTATAACTAACTTGTTTCAGAAAAATGAAAATACAAACTTCCTTTAAATCTCAGTTACATTAGCTCAGAGTAAGCAGATGGCAAGTTATTTCAAAAGTTCTTGTTTTTTCCATATTTGAACAATCCACAAGTTTCCAGTTTTTTGAAGTCAGAATTTGTACTCTGAAACCTTCTCTTATGAAACTCCTCTTATGCCACAGGAAATCGTCCATTTGAATACCATCTCCTTTATGAAGGTTTGGCTAAAGAAGTTATAAATCTCTCCATATTTAAAGTATAATATACATAACTTACACATAACTGTGTAACTTAACCATTACCATTCAAGCAATAAACAGGTCTGTTCACAATTTGTTTTCTAAACTAAATCGAAAGCCCCAAATCATCTCAATAGAGGGCTACATCCCACTAATGGGGATCCCACTAATTAACGGTGACTCAATAACTACATTTCTGTGATACACGTTTGAATTTCTACTCACATTAAAGAAAAACCACAAAAATCTAAAGACAAGTGCTGTTCTATTTTTACTCTGAAGAGTCCAATTGCATTGTTTTTGCAAAGTTTATTTTTAAAAGGCATTCCTTACACATGGACAGAGGTCAGTCTGCTGTATGTAACATATTGCAGAATCCCTACCACAGGTTTGTAGTGGTTTCTTTGATACAAAGCAGTGTTCACTTGCTTCCCCATTATTGCTGTTGGGGAGTGGTTCATGAAGCCTGGAACACTCCTTATCACTGACTGCCATCACCTCTTCAACTCCACAGTCGTAAGAGGAGCTCTCTCTATCTCAAGGTCATCTTTGGAACAGGAACAACAATCTTCATTTCTCTCAAGTAACTGCAATGTTCTATTACTTTACATAGCAGCACTACTTCCACAATGTATATACAGTTATACCCCATCATTTGCGAGGAATGGGTCATGCCAAGGGCCTTGCAGAACGTCAAACTCACAAAGACACACAGGTCATTAATATGAATGCAGGCCATGCCCATTGCTCCACCCCCCGGCACTCTGGAGCACTGCAGACACTTTTCCGCTTCTCCCCTCAGGCTCTCTCAGCACAGGGGAGCAAAGGGAACTGTTTCTGAGCCCCCTCTGACTTGGGAGACACCCCCCTCGAGAATCTGTGGACTTCTCCAGGCTGCTGCAACCGTGCGCACTCACAGCCCAAACCCCACACCGCTGCTCCCCCGACCCTGACCCCGGTGCTCGTGCCCGGGCGTCCCGGCATGGCGTCCTGGCCCCATGGCCGCCCCGCACCAGCAGCCCCGGTGGGCCGGTGCGGGACTGGGACGCCACGCCAGAACACCGTGGGCATGAGCACCGGGGTCCAGGGGGGAGCAGTGGTGTGGAATTCGGGCTGTGAGTGCGTGCAGTCGCAGCAGCCTGGAGAAACCCACAGATTCTCGGGGTGGGAGGGGGGTGTCTCCTGAGTCAGAGGGGGCTCAGAAACCTGGCTGCTGCCACCACGTATGCTCGCCATTCCTCCGTGGCGGGGAAGGGGTGTCCCCGGGCTCTGCTCGGCATTCCTGGACCCTGGGAAACCTTAACCTTAACTACTTTGCAACAATGCGACACCCCGTACCACTTATGGCAGGGGGGCATCAGTATCGAAATTTCTCTCCTTTTAACATCCACCAGTCCCGGGAGAGGCAGCACTGCCCGTACGGTCCCAGAGGGTGGGGGAACAGAAGCCTCCTCCTGGTGCAGCAACAGCTACCCCCTCCCAGCACACATCGCTTGCCCGACCTTGCTTGCCTCACTTTCATGGAGCGGTTTCCTGGGTCAGGGACAGAGGCATGGTGCCGCCATTGTGAGCCGGAGAAACTGCACGCCCTCCCCACAGGGTGGGGTGAGTCCCATCCCACAGGCACCGTGGCACCGCCCCTCAGCAGAGCGGAGGCACTGCACATGCGTCGGCCAGGGAACCTCGCAAGCGGCTGAAGCAAAATTGCAAGTTTTCCTCGCAAATGGGTGGGGTCGCAACGGAGAGATCGCAATGCAGCGGGGACGTACTGTACCTCCCTCGATCTGTCTAAACTCTGTAGCTCACTCCTGACTCAACTCTGTTATTGTATAACCTGCTGCTGCTGAGACTTACTGCTTTACTGACAAACTGCATCTCATAGGCAAAGTTCAGATGATAATGTTTTTATATTATGTAATTCCACGCAATTCAATTTACTCTATTAGAGTTGGAAATCTCTATATGAAGAAACAGACATTCTGCAGCACCACCACACAAGGATGCCTTCCATTACAGGCACATAATGTAGTTTGGTACTCTCTGCTCTAGAACACTCATTACTTCAAACTGGTCACCGTATTTTCAAGTTTATCCCTTCCCAAACCAAGTCCTAAATTTCATCCTTCTTCTGCTTTTGAAGTCTCTATTCCTACAGTCATACTTTCTGAGCTGATCATGCTCATTTCAGCAGGTCACTTAAAATCAATCATAAGACTATGGTCTAGTAGCCTCCTCTCCCCAACTTCTGTTACACATAACTGCAGCAACAAGAAAATGAACACACAGGACTCCTGTGTATCTCATTTTCTAACTGAATACTCTCTGGTTATAAAGTTTGATTCAACCCAGAGGAACTGTGGTTGCACAAAACAGTTCATCACAATTTCAGAAGACCTAGAATGCTGAGGTACATAAATGCCTAACAAATGCCATTTTTTAAATGCTTGATTTTTAATGCTGAAAAACTTATAGCAAAAAATAGAAAATGTTCCAATAGTTCTAAGGTTAGATCTGCTGTATTCCATGAACTCACCAGTCTATCAAATATATGTCTGGAGTAAGACTGTATGATTTGAAATGAAGAAACAATTTGGGAAGATTTTCTTCAAAAAATACTTCAAAGGCTGCGAAGTATTTCAGCATCTGGAGAGATAGTAAAGCACTTCATTAGGAGTCATCAAAAGAATGTTTAGTTGTTAACTAACACAAACACCATCAAGAACTGAGGATGTCAACACAGCACAATGTGACTCCTTAGGATAAGCAGAATGATTAAATGTTTCTAGAACAAAAATCAAAGCAGTAGAATTAGTATCCCATATTTCCAATTTTGTAATCACAGGTTAGAATTCTCTATTATTCAACAGGACAAAATGAAGTAATCACTAAATCAACTATGCTTTAAGACAGAATAATGTTACAGTTCAAAACCAGAAAACTGTGCATACCATGCTGTGATCCACACGGAAAAAGGCCAGCTGGCATGGCTTGTTTAGAAGGTTAGCAAAGGCAATGAAAGCATCTGCCTCTTCCAGATTGAGAATGAGCACAGCAGCAATGAAGGACATCCCTTGTACCTTCAAGTGGGAAAAGCATCGAGCAAATACAGGTGAGTAGGTTCAGTACATCTCTTATCTTTGGAAATGGAAATATTTACATTCTGCAATACATCAAATACCATTGCATAACATTTCCAGATGACCAAAACCACTGATAAATTTGTATGCATGCAAATCAACTTCATTTCAGCAGGAAATATGTTTCTTCAGATGCTGATTTTAGGTGCTCAATGGAAGTTCTGGGAGGTCTCATGATCAATCAAGTCCTCAGGACTTGAAATGCAAGAAAGTAAAAACCACACAGGCTGAATGCAGAGCTCATAAGAGACAAAGCTTGGCCCCAAGTTCATTGTTAAGCTACGGGAAAAGCAGTCAAGGAGAAAAACTGCACATATGGGACAGTTTAGACCCAGACATGTGTTGGAATTCAGACAGAATCCTGTTTCAGAACAGTCAATACACATCTTCCTACTTGCCAAATAGTATTTGTTCACATACATAGAATTACTTCTAAAGTGGTTAGCTACAATGCAGGTTTACATTTTTCCACAACTACTCTCTCAAAAACACTTCAGCCTGCAATAAAAGTGAAGAGTATAATTCTTGTAGTAAGTGATGATCTGAATACTCGTTATACTAAAAACAATGTTATCGATTTCGATTGCAACGATCAGTATTCAACCATCTCTAAGCATTCATGTTGCCACCGCCTCATGAAAAAACATGCACTCAGCATTTTAAACAATTAGGGAAAAGAGTATTGATACGCATCAGAAACAGCCCAGCAGCTTTCCATTTTTGTGGGATAAATAGGTGTGGAAATAAGGTAACATTAAATTTACTGCCACATTAACACTAAAAAACATGACGAGAAACATCCAGGCTAGCTGTACTCCTAACGAAAAAGATTAAATTTATCCATGAAAAGTTACTTATTTGCCTTTTAAAACTCCACCCTGGGAACAAGCAGTCTCAGAACCTGCAGACTTTGTAATCTCAGCTAAAGAATATGGGAGAGTCTCCAAAAATGAGGTCACAGATGACCGAATTCAGGCCTAAAAACATTTGAACATGAAAAACCAACTAGTTATTTCTGCAGAGTCCCAAGCATATCTGATTTGGAGAGGAAGACACACCCTGTGCTAAATAATGCTTTGTTGCTTAAAACTTTTCAAGTATTTTTGAGGCCAGAAGCATAAGAGCTAGATATCCCCAGAAACAAAGAAATTAAGAAAAAAAAAAAAGCTGTTCATTATTTAAACACTTCTGTGAGTTGACACCATTCAGAGAGATGTTAGGTCTAGTTGGTTTCTTCGGGGGTTTTTGACAGGTTTTTACAGGTTTACATTGCTTGTTTTAAACACAGTAATGTTTGCTGAAAAGTGTCTTATCTTTACTGAACTCAGATGGAGTGATTATTCTGTGCCAGTAAGACACCAATAAGGAGTTTGTGGATTTTTGCATGTGCAGTAGTGAAACAGAGAGTATCACTATGGAAGTAGCAACAGTGAAAGCAACAGTAGGACAGAAGAGAAAGTGCTAACTGGAAGTCCAAGAGCACGTTTTGGGGTTTTTTTCGCAGATAATCTAGGTCTGTCAGAATTATAATGATTTGTGAACATATTCATTTAAAATTTTCCATGCAAACCAGATAGTACATTCATCCTTGACATTCAATACATTTTCAGTTGTTTAATTATCTCTAACAGCTACCATGATTGTAACTGCTATGAAATAAGTGCCAAAGTTTATGTTTAAAGTGCTAGCAGCATGAAGTTTAGAGACCCTACTTATTTAATACACTCTAATACATGACATCTTAAGCTTATTTACCATATTATATACATTTTATAACAAATACTTACATATCCCACATCTGGTCTGTAGCATGTATATGCTCCTAAAACACTGTGCAGGAGATCATGATAAGGACCACCCTAATAAGAGGGGAGGGGAAAGGGAGAAAACTTTTTTTTTTTCCAAATCACTTTATACATAGAGGAAAATAACAAACCACTATTTTAAGATGCAAGTAAGCCAGCAAATTATTGCCTTATTCACATATAGAGTAATACCAGTTTTCACTCTAAGCATTAGCATGTATGCTTTTGAGATGTTAAAAGAAAAGTAACAGACCGATAATCCTATCCAGGGTCATTCTTTTCTTTTTCAGAGGCAGTGGATATTTCAACTCTTAGTAGCAAAGTTACTGTATTACAATATTGCATGCTATTTTATATACATGTGTGTGCATATATTATACCTATATAAAGCCTGAAAAAGTGAACTGAAATACAAGATCAAGATTTCTGTAGCAGTAAGAATATTCTCATTTCTGCCTGCAGTTTCACGATCATTAATAGCAACCCTCATACAATTTTTCCAGGCAAAAACTCCTTATACTCCATCATTAAGTACCCCTACTTCATTCTCATCCAAAAACCCAAACCCAAACAACTAGTAAAAATTATTCCATATTTGGCCAGTTAGGTTTCTTTTCTCGTTTAACTACTGAGAATTTTTAAGTTGTCATAACTAAAAATATAGGAACCTCACCTTTTGGAAAATATACAGGGATGGAAATGTGCGTGATATATCCAACTTAATTAGCTCCAGGCTGGCCTCACGATCAGCAACAGATGCACCTGCATCTGCAAGCAAAACCAACGCTTATTAAAATTGATAAATCCTACAAACTTCAGAAAAAACTGTCAGAGGCACATAGACTCTTAGGATATAAGGAAGAAAAAGTTACCTAAGCTTTAATTCTTGGGTGTACTTCTACAGTGCTATCCTTCAAGGGCTTACACTGTCCACTGATACCTGCTATCTACCAATAACTCCAAAAAGTGAGGTAAACTATCAGCAATGACTACCTGTCTACTCATTCTTTTTCAAGTCTATTTAGGCCCAGACTAATCCTACATTCACCAGATATTTAACTTTGCCCAATCCAGTCTTCAAAACCCTGTTTTCTTTCTTATAATTCACTGAGACTTCAGTTACTGAGTCTGTTTAAGAGCACAGAGTGAGAGCACTGCTCTTGATCTAAACATGACCCAGTAGAATCTGACATTTCAAAACTTTTATTTCTAATCAGTTTGTGTGGTGTGTCATTTGAAACAACAGCATTAAAATACACTATATGCACTAGAGAAGAGAAAAAAGAAGATTAATCACATCATTATCGCAAGAAGCCAACATTGCTCAGGTCCCACTGTTACTGAAGGTAACTAAAACAGAAACTTTGCTGATGTCTTCAGAAGTGACCACATAGTTGTGATCTGCAGAAATTATGTTACTTCTGAGCTCCTGTTAAACTGTCATTTAACTCAGATTTTTCTGCATCCTTAGGACTAGCATTCTTCAAATGGCAGAAATTCAGCTGCCCCTTGAATTATCTCTGTCCAATCCTCCACACTGGGATGTGATACAAATAACTAGTGATAACATGGTGAAGAAGACAGAAGGCACTTGGGGAAAAGGATCTTTCAGAGGGCTTAAATCAGAGAAAAGCCATCTGGAAAGCAGATGATCAGAGAATTTGATGAATAGGCTAAACAGTCTGCTCTGCTGAAGTCTGAAAAACATCATTTCATTCCAGTCCTTCTCAAATTATGGTAGTTGGTCTTTCTAACTTTCCTACCAAAGATTAATAATAAGATCAGCTTGCTTGCTTTTCAACTGGAGATGAAAATTTGATTACTTTTAAGTCTTCCCTTATTACTACATTTCCAAGAACATCAGACACATTCAAAATGGACTCTTCTCTCTTTCATTCCAGTCTAGAACTACTACCTTTCCAAAATAAACCTCAGCTTTCCTGCAGGGACAGCCCATGCTCCCACAACAACAGAACAAACAAACCACCACCCCACAAGCCAAGGGGCATTGCAAACATGTTTTCCAAGGATAAGCATATTTACAGCTGTGCACATATAGAATTCTTTATAAATTGTCTCAAAACAAGCTTCAGATGACCCAGAGGAATGGAAGACCCAAGTAATTTAGTCAAAGTAGGCAGTTACTGAGGACTGGCTATGACAAGTGCAGACAAAAGTAGAAATGGACAAGACACTATCACATGGCAGCATTTTAAAAAAGTATCTAGCCACAGCAGAAGGAGTTCATGTTTAAAACAAGGATATATCCAACATTTAAAAACATAATTGATACTATTTTTAACAGAAAGGACACCCATTGGAGACAGCAATATGCTTGTTAAAAAACTTCATTATACACGCAAGAGTGCTAATATCTCCACTTAACAGATCTGGGAGGAAACGCCATCTAAGCAGCCAAAGAAATGCAAATGGGATCTGAAATGTGTCTTGTTATACATTCCTCAGGTCTCAGTTCCACAATCTGGCGTGTGGGAGACCCAGGTTCAATTCCCGCCAGGGAGACAGTGTTAAGAGTTGGACTCGATGATCCTTGTGGGTCCCTTCCAACTCAGAATATTCAGTGATTCTGTGAAATGAGAAAATCATGGAAGGGACAGCAACCTAAGAACAATCTAAGCAGAGCTGAGCAAGTAATTTAGTTTCCCATTTCTTTTTTTTTTAATATTTCATCTAACATTATCATGAAAGCTTAGTCCTAATATTTCAGAGGAAAACATTCATTTGGAAGTGAACTAGCACATGCAATATTTTAATGTATCTTTTATTGATACAGTAAATATTTTTAAGCTCCTCATTCAGTGACTTGTTATAAGCAAGCAAACATTTAAGTAGGGAATGACTTGAGAGCACTTTTAATGCTGCTACTGCATTGTATGACTTTCTGGATTTGTAAAACTGAATAGGAAGTTGTTGAGCACTCAGGAGATCTCACCTTCTATGTCATTCTCAGAACTTGTCTCACTGAAGCTTTTCCATCGTTCCTTAGCCCTTGACAAAAAGATTTCATAAAGTTCTGTAAGACAGCAAAACAAAATCAATAACAAAAAAGGAAGGAGTAAGAAAAGCTCCCATCCAAGACAAAAGCACACTAAGTATTCTTGGCTTTGGTTGCTTGGTTTCATCTTAGTCACTTGGGGTAAGAGGAGAAAATCTGTTAGATGTTACCACTAACCACTGGAGTGCCACTATCACAGGTTCATAGTGTGCACTACATTACGCTTTCTGCCATGGTGAACGTGCAAATTACAAAAGGGAAACACGTTATGCCTTAAATAATTCAAATTTTTATTTTTGTGAATAGAACAAAAAATCATCAAAATCATTAGTTATGGAACAAAGCAATTCCTCTTTTCATCCCCTTGACAGAGCTACAAATTCTCAATTCTGAATACCAAAATTACTGGTTTGGGGGGAAGCCCTACCTTAATTCTTACAACACTAAAATGTTTTCATAAGCAGGTTTTGAATCTTACTTCCATTGGTTGGATGGACGAGCACGGAGAGTGTTGGTAAACGGTGCCACATCCAGCTGGTGGCCGGTTACTAGTGGAGTCCCACAGGGATCACTGCTGGCCCCGGCACTGTTTAGTATATTTATTGATGACATGGATGAGGGAATTGAGTCCATCATCAGCAAGTTTGCAGATGGTAGCAAGCTGGGGGCAAATGTTGAACTGCCAGAGGGCAGAAGGGCCCTTCACAGGGACCTTGATAGGCTAGAGAAATGGGGAGACTCCAGTAATACGAGATTTAACAAGACTAAGTGCTGGGTTCTTTATTTTGGACATAACAACCCCATGCATCGCTATCGGCTGGGGGAGGAGTGGCTCAAGAGTGGTGAAATGGAGAAGGATTTGGGAGTAATGATTGACAGGAAACTTAACAGGACCCAACAGTGTGCCCANGGGTGGGCGTTTGCTTGGGAGTTGGACTAGATGATCCTTGTGGGTCCCTTCCAACTCAGAATAACCTGTGAACTTACATGGCTACAGTGTCTAATTGTAAAATACAGCTGTTCCTAACCCTGCGAAACACATTTCAGAAAAAAATATACTATGACTTTTTTTTACAAAAGTTTACATTTTTCTTTGAAAATAATCAAACTTAAATTTGCATTAAAATATGATCTGTTAAGACATACCAGGAGTGATATTTAACTCATTTCCCACAGCTAGACTCCAGACCTTCCCACGTACACTTGGGGGTAATCCCTGCCACCACAGCTCTCGAACTCTTCGGGTGGCACGCCTGAGATAGGGAAGCAGCGAGAACGACAGGAAAAAACCAAAACAAAGTGGTAAAAAAAAGAAAAAAGGCACATATTGAAATATTGTACATCTTGTTTTCTAGAATCACTGGGCAGTTTACAAGCAAAATAACATGCCATTTAAAAAAATCAATATTCAAGAATCTCTGCTTATGCTAAAGCTCCATTAAAAAACCCCAAAACATTAAACTCCCAGAAAGCACGTTTCATGTTGCTCTGTAATGACCTCACACTGTATCACAGCAACAAAAACTGACTTCTTGACAACACAGAAAGGAAAAGGAAAACAAGGTATGTGGGTCCTCAGTTTCCAGAGGAGAAACAAGCCACCCTTGCCTCACTTACACAGTAGAGCTTTACTTACATGCCTTCCCAGTTAGGTAGTATTTCATTGACCCAAATCACCATAGCACTAGCGATATTCTCTTCTTGCTTGAAACGCTCTCTCATTATTTTTTTCCTTTTATGTGCTTCTTTAATTTCTGTTAGGCATAACATGTTAATAATTCCATATTAGTGTATAAAAATTATTAGGTAAATAATTCAGCTATTAACCAATTATTTAGATGTCTGGAAGATCAAGGGTAAGTTACAGTTGTGTGTTTCTGTTGCTTGTAGGTATATTTGTCATGACATTTTTAAAATTTAAGCTAAGTTGTTCAAATACAGTGATTCAGACAAGCAAAAATCTGACTAGAAATCTCTTAGAACTCTCTCCTGCGGTAGACAGAATGACTAAAAAGCAAGCACATCATCAGCGCTGTTCTCCCTATAATGATTTTCACATCACATTCTATCTGAGCCTTACTTATTAATAAGCATATTTATATATAAAATTATTAAAGGAGCAATTCTACATCCATTTTAAAATTATTCAAATTTCACTCAAGCTTCCCCCCAAGAGGATTATGTATTTTCTTTTCTGGAAACAGGACCTAAACACCTGAGACAAAGTCACAACAGTGAACAGGAGAATAGTGTTCTGCCTTCTGCTAAAAAAGGATCATTTGTAGATCCCTCGTATTAAAAAGGCTAAGAACCCATGAGACTAGACATCTTCTATTTCCGCATGCATTTGACACATCAACAGTAAACATGCCATCCCTGATAAACCAATACAGCTGACCAGCTTCATTAAGTTTTTATTGAAGCTTTTTGCATGCGGCAACAGTTAATGTAATAAACCAGGGCACACATATGGAAACACTACACATGGGTGAGCCTTCAGAGATGCAGTTATTAAAGAACAAGGACCAGAAATCACAGCTGACAAGATGCACACCACAAGAGCAGAGTGGAATGAATTGGCAAATGCCTTGGATTTTTTAAAGGAAGCTACTACAGATTCATAGAGGATCAGAAGCCTCTATCTCTGACAAGAAGTCCAAGTAAAACATGCAGCACAGCTTTTTAACATAGCATATTCCCTGAATACTAGGCACAAGACTGCAAAAGTCCTTTCAACAATTACTCATAGAATGACACAGTATCAGATGCTACAGGTCTGGTTTTTAAATTAAACATATCTAATGGGAGTAGGAATGTTCATACAGGTACAGCTGTTTGGAAAACCCCAAAGCTTTCATCTGTCTTCGCATTGAAATTGATCCCAAATTCCTAAGAAACCAGATCTTTAGGCGGTCAGCTTTATTATACTCTGACTCTTAGTGGCACCTGCAGCAACACAGCTTGACAAAAGAGCCCCCGTACCTAGAAAGTTTCTAGCTGATCATATTACACGCAATTAGTTAAAAGAAATGTTTTTCCTTAAAACGCCACATTCTGAACCTAGCTATATTTATTGTAATGCAATAAGAAAACAATTTGGTAACTGAGCTCTGCTTTAGATTGCAAGTCCCTATGCACCAGAGAATAACCCAGATATTAAACAAGAGGCTCTTTAATTTTGCTTGTAGGCCCTATTTGCCTATGAGCCAGAAACAAAGTAAATTTTTGCTGCACAGGTAGAGAAAGAACGACAGTGATTTTTGGCAGTTAACATACCTCGCTTTTTTGCCTCTGCCACCATCTCATCATATTCTTGTCGGTGACGTAAAGCTTCCTCCACTGATTTGGCAGGAAGATTTCTGAAAACAAGTTGTTCCTGAATTCAATACATACAAGTGACATTCTGGACCATTTCAGAAGAGGTTTAAATTTGACTTCTCTTCAAGTTGAGCTCTGAGGTTGTCGCACTACCAGTGTTTCAGTAACAGTTGTAGAGAACTACCAGATGTTTACTGCTCCTGTTTTATAGTTCTCCTAGGGCTTCCCCCAAAGTATAGTTATTAAACTGGTTGAACATCTGGAATGATGCTCAAATGAAATCACACAAGGGAAATATTGATAAACCATACAGTTATTTTTTCCAATGCATTTCTGCACATGTGTATTTTAATTATTAAATATACCTGCATATTGATATCCAGTTGTTCATATGAAATCTACAGTCACATTCTCAACAAAGGGTAAGGGGTTTTATTCATTACAGTCATGCCTTTAAAACTACCACAAAAGAAGACAGGCTTCCCAAAAGATGAAAGGATAGATCACCTTTTGTATCAGAGCTACAGCTAAGAATCTTGCTGCACTGCTGCAAGTTCAAGGTCTTAAAATGTGTGTTCTGGCTGCAGTGATCCCCTAATTGCCAAACAAACGCTTCCTCTTGACCAAGGTGCCTCACTTCAAACCGAATTAGAGCACAATGTTTGGTCTCAGCTTTATATAAGCAAACAAGATCACTTATCAACATTTCCAGTGGAAGTGAGAGAAGAATGTATTTTCAAGGATCAGATTGTGTCAGCACATTAGACACTTGGGATGGCACTCCAATTTGAAATGAGTGTCATTTATAGTAGTTTGCGTACTATGAAAGTAAAGAAAAGCATCAGCAATTCAGTTATTGCCTGTCTTACTCTCTGCCATACAGTAAAAGAAATAATATATTTACAAAAAGATACTCGTAGCAATCCATAATTTCATTCAGGATATTTCTGTCTCAGCACTGAATAAGCTTATATACCCCTAGAGAGAATATTAACAGAAGCATTAATATGCTCTGTTTTCCAATTCCTAATTGGAAATGAATAGAGCAAACATATACCAGTGCCATCACAAGTTTTTTCATGGTGCAATTTGAAAGCCTTGCTCCATTTGCTTTCCTCAAGCATGTGTTCCTAGTCAGCAGGTCCTTCTCCTTCCTTCAAATGCTAAAGACTGTATAGCTGAAAATACTAACCAACTTATTACCAATTTTTCATAACTAGTTTTATTTGCACTGAAGGTGGTTGTGTTACATTTTCATCTACTTCAGCTGTAGTTTTAAGAAGTCATGAAAATTTAACTGGAACAGAGGCAAGGCAGAGTTTCAGTGAATGCTGCAACCTTGGTACCAACAACACACTGTATCTGCCAGATACAAAATGAGCACTCAGTATTTGTGACAGGAAGGTATTGTTTGGGTTTCCAAGGCAATCCTTCCCACTCCTGCTATTACCTACCTAATAATTTCTCCCTCTTTTCCTTCTTAAAACTCTTCTGGTAAGACAAGTCCAGGTTTGATAAAGTGACAACTGCCACTGTTAAGGCTTCCTGACTGTTTGAGGAAATTAAATTTCCAGAATGGGGGAAGGGAATAGGGGGGCAGAAAGGAAGTGCATGCTGAGAAGGCAATGCGAAGATCAATCGGGAAAATTCCTGAAGACTTGCCCATAATTCTGTCACAGACAGCTGAGATATACAGTGGATAACATACTAGTGGCTGTATTACACTTTTCCTCATATATAGTACAGATGTCCCTCAACTTTCATGGGGCCATGGGTCTCCCCATCCCCCTGTGAAGCCGTTGCTCTGCAATGACAGGAAGCTCATTAATATGCAATTTTTTCCCGCCCACCGCACTACTCCCTTCGGTCCTGGAGCCCTGGGGAACAGTCCCAGCACTTCCCCAAGGCCTCTGACGGGTCAGGGGAGCCAAAGGAATCTCTTCTGACCCCTCCCCCTGCCTGGGGAAGCCCCAGGGTTCCCTTCCGCAGGGTCTGGGGATTCTTGGCTTTCCCCATGGTGCTGGAGCGGGTGGGGGAGGGTGTCTCCTGCCTCTGAGGGGCTGGGGGAGGCAGCAGAGGGCAGTGGGGTTGGCACTCGCCATTCCTGAACATAGGGCAGCAGCCGGGGGTCGGCAGCTGCCGACACACTGCTGGAGGGCACCAGGGCTGAGGGGGGTGGTGCAGCAGGGGGGGCTAATTTGCATATTCATGACTGTCAGTTTAGTGCAGGCACAGTTGCGAATGCACCGCAAGACAGACTTCCATTATTGCAGAGAAAAGAGACTCCGAAGAAGTGAACTCATGAGAGAGGAACCGCGAAGTAGTGAGGGTTGACTGTATACTTGAAAGCTTCTTCTGTAGGTATTTTTTAGGCTATTATCATTGGATAATTCTGTCCCACATATTTTCACATATGATTTGTGAAGTTTAGCTCATCAGAAGTATATCTGAAATTCAGCTGCACAGCAGAATCACACTTACGCTGGTCGATCCTCCAGAATCAAAGCAGTAGTTGAAAGTGGTTCAAATTCAATATTCTTACGTCTTGCTGATGGGGGTGGAGGTTTATACATTCTTCCTGTCCGTGCTTCATATTCCTAAACAATATCATTGATACAAATTGAAATTTCAACTTTCAGTCTTACTCATAATTAGTAAGCATGATACTACTTAATACTTAAATAATATTACATATTTTAAGATTTTTTAATAAGACAGCAAGCAATACACTACAGGTTGACTTTGCAACAGTGCAGCTTTACTGCTAAGTCAACAGATGAATAAGAGCAGTTTCTTAACTGTTCCTTAACTTGTTCTGTTCTAGTTCAATACTACAATTAAGCATCCAAGGATCAGTTATGTAGGAAATCTGCATAATCTTCTGAACTTAATTAGTGCACGAGTATATTTAAGTAGTATGTGACGTTCCAAGTAAAAAAATCCCACAACTAACAACAAAAACCACTAATCAAGATGTCTCTCACCTAGAGATCTCTTGATTCTAGCCACCCTGAAGATCCAGTACACCTCACATTTCTGAAGCCTTTTGTAAGGCCATCAAACTCGTATTAACCAGGACCTACTACACTATACTCTGTGACAGTAGAACAATATTTATCATTACAAATCTGTTTCACATAATTTCTCAGAGGTTAAAACATGCAATCTAGTCAGAAAGAAATACTTAAGAGCCTTCAATACACACAAGATTCTGAGGAAGACCCACTCCTTTTACCACAAGAGCAACTCAACAAAACAGAAATGTGAGACAATCTTTAGAAAAAAAGCTAAACAGACCCAAATGAAAACCTCAAATCTCACATCTTCTCTTTTTCAGCCTTTAAATCAAAATTTACTGCCAAGTTAATGGGATACCCATTCAGCACATTTTAAAAGCTTATCTGTGAGAAGACTTTTAACCCATTACCAAAACAGGTTAACTGGTCAGTTCACACACTCCTTAGGCATGAAGGCTAAATATTAATTTCTCTGCAAGTCTTCCAAGATGCTGGAATTCAAACACGGAATACTACAAGCCAAAAAAGTAATCTTTTTAAGAGAACAAATTCAAGATACTTTAGTAATGTATTTTCAAAGATCACTTTGTTCTATTCTTAATCAGTGCCAAGTGAACTCTAATCTGTAAAAGCTTTTCTCATGTATAGACACTTTGCTTTCATATATATTGCTTAAATATGTTTATTTCGTATATATTGGTTAAATACTGCATATATATGTTGCTTAAATAACTCCATAAGTAAGTTCAGTTTCAGATCAACCAGAATACCTCATGTTCAAGTAACCAGAAATAAAAAGAAAATGATTCAATAGTAATTAGGTCACATATCTGGCCACTCAAACATGAGCCTTCCCTTCAAACTGCTGCCAAATGAATCTCACCCCTCAAACACAGCTTCATGTAAACCTTAGCTCTCCCAGGGAGAAACAGATAGCTTTACACAGTCAGTGTTCATGAACAGCATTGCAGAAACAGTGACAATTTTAAAACTATGTATTAAAAACTAATTAAAACTATGACAGACAACTTTAAAACTATGTATTACATAGGTTAAAGTTCAGTACACAGTCCATAAAGTCAAATGTGAAAAGACCTCTTACAAACAAATACACGATGCAACCTTAGATTTCTACAGAAGGTGTTAAGTTCAACACTAAGGTCTCAAAGCTTCCTGCTCAACAGCCTCCTCCTCTCCCTATCCATTATAATGATCTCTAAAAAAAAGTTCTGTTGTTCCACACTGGGCATAATACATTAGATATAAATACATAAAAAATAAAAATAAATAAATAAATAAAATACATTGAGCGATATGATCTAGATGTAGAAGCGAGGTTAGTTGGGCTATAGGTTGGACTAGATGATCTTCAAGGTCCTTTCCAGCCTTAACTATATTGTGATACTGTGAAATGATCTGAAAAGTATAACCTCAATGATGTCATGTTAATCTCATCTCAAGACTGAAGTTAACATGGAGCATTGAGAGGACCTCTTGAGATCATCTAGTCCAGCCTCCCTACTCAAAATGAGGTCAACTACAGCAGGTTGCACAGGGCCTTATCCAGCCAGACTTTTAATATGACCACAGAGACTCCACTCTTGCTCGGCAGAGACTACAGCACCAGATATCACATCCAGGTAACTCCTTACCGTCTGAAAAGTATAGTGGCATATAATGCATATGTCATTATGACTGAACACACCTGACCTCCTCTCATCTCTGAAGCTAACAAGAGGTCCCTTCCAACCTCATTCCCTTCTTTTTCTCCTTTGTGATGATGAGTTTAGTGATGATTTAGTTTAGCTGATGAGAAAAGGGGATTGCACCTCCACAAAACAAAGCTAAGAATGTTTCAAAAACATTCTTAGCATCTTTTGTAGTGGTTTCCACACCTTCCCTACAAAGTCTTCAGCTATCCCTCCAGCTACCCACCTCTAAAACCACTGTATTATACTCTGCCCCATCACATGGACCAAATAACTCATTTGGTTTGTTCCCTGGAAAAGACAGGCACAAATCCATAGCAGCCAGTCTACTCTTTCAACTAGAGGAGAATCTCTGTTGTTCCTCTGTCTTCCAAAAAGCCCAAATACGCACCTTGCAACTATTTGCTATCATCATTTAAACATATATACAGACAATAATCCTTATTATTTGTAAATACAATGACTTAAAAGTTACTAGCCAAGTCTTCTTAAATGTAACTTATTTCTCAATATTTCTAAGCCTTTGGCCAAGAACTCTGGTTATACAAATTTCCTAGAACACACTTTGTCTCCTGAAGGATAATTTCCAAGACAGTTTTAGATTTAGAATAATATGCCAACACCATTTGGTACATTCAAACAAGTACTTTGAACAAATGGACATACAGGATTGTTAGAGTTCTGCTGTAATTCACACAAGCACAAGAAAAATCAGAAAAATCAGCATTCACTGTATGAATGCATATGCATATTCTTAAGGTAAAATTATTCATTCCACCTAAAAACAGAAACATTGGCACTCCTGCCACACTGTATACCTCAGGATACTCCAGTACATTGGTAAGTTAGGAATGTATCCTGTGATACCATCCAGGCTGCAGTACAGTGCCTTGCTGTTCATGGTAGAAGTTCTGATTTACTTTCACATTCTCCTTTGCAACAGATGCCACAAAATCAAGTTCACTGAGCGGTCAGAGAGGAGAAAGCTCAAACATTAGCAACCATTTCGATATTCCTACCTATCTAATTTGTATGCAAGTTTTTCAAAAAAAAGGCACTGCAAGATCTAAGTTACAAATGAAGCCACTCTTATCTTTTTAAAGACATACAAGCAATACATTTGAACAATGTTAGTGCTTCTAGTGACTCTATATGCTAAGAACTGATATATGATTTCCAAAGCAACACAGAAAGAAAACAAAAAAACCTAAAAGATCTTCAGAGATTACCACAAAAGAACTCATCATCCAACTGTGTTTCTGAAAGTAAGTACACATTATGAACAGTTGGGTTTTGTAAGAAAAGATCATACGAATAGAGAAGGAAAACTCAGTGTTGCTAGAAAGGGTCAAAACAGAAAACAAAGTATCTTCAGGCTCAAACTATCATGGCTGCACATTCCAAAGGATCCAAACTTCTAAAGGGACCATGCTACTTCCTCAAGAATCCTGTGCTCTAGTAAACTTATTTGAAGATTAAATCTCAGAACCAGCAGACGCGTAGAGAACTTACACAACTAACATATCCATTTTTTTCTGGACTACTTTGCATGACTAAAGGTGAAGAATCCAATATCCTTAACCATGCAATTGATGCAGAATCTAAAATGCTTGGCACAGGATATAAAGCTTGAGCTGGCAAAAAGTTTCACTTCACAAGATGTAAGATAATACTCTTCAATAACAAGGTAAAAATACAATTTAAAGTCAAATGTCTTCTCAAAACACTTAACATGCAGGACATGTGCTAGAAAATAGAACAGCTGACAACTAAGAACCAAGGCTATGTAAAACCTGCATATATAAAAAAAGTTTTTTTGGAAGCATCCCATGTATGGTTTCACGAGCTTAGAACAGGTTGTTATAAATACTTTATTACAACACACCAGGCATTTATTTAAAATTTCAGAACATTTCACAGTTCCAAAATAAAGAAAAACAACTTTTTACTTTCTATTAAAGCTGAAATTTATCTCATTACTAAGGCTGGAACTGCATCCTGTCAGCCAATAATTAACCTGTTAACAGTCCAAAAGCATGTTTTTCCTGAAAAACACCTTGACAATGTATTTAAGAGTGCTCTAGTATGTGGAGGGACTTGCATTTCTGGTATTTATTCCTGCAGAAATACAGATAAGCTATTAACCTACAGAAAGGTAACAGGTAACTGGGGCTGGGAAAAAATGTTTTTTGCTTATAAACAGCCTTTGTGCTCAAGAAAATAAAGATATCCCAAATAGTATCTTCTTAAAAACAAACGAATAAAATAATCCCCCTGGCACACACACCATCACCAAATAAACATGCAGAGGTGTTTATTGCTTGCACTTTTTTGATATTTACATGGAAAACATACAAAACTGAAGTTTCTTTCATCCTTCCTCTGAAGAACCATCTAGAAGGGCCAGATTACTGAGAGTTATTTTAGATACCTCTAAAGAGTACTGGATTGCTCTGTGAGGCATGTGTGTAATTGTCTAGAGATGCTTCTTCCAAAACTTAATAACCTTACAGAAAGGAAAACTAGCTGCACTGCAGCATTCCAAAAGCATTAATTGACCTTAAGTAGGGTGTGCTTGTGGGGGTAGAGCATTTTACTAAGTGCGAACACAGTGATTCAGTCTTAGAAGACAAACTTGCATCTACAATGCCCGAAGTATACAGCTGTAAAGGAGCACATCCTAAACATAAAATTTAACATGAATCCTGCTGGGGTGAGTTTTGATCTATCTATTATCCAACAACAAAAGCTGAACTCCTGGAAATGAGTGATAAAAGTCTTGGATTACAAGGGTTGTGGAAGTCCACACAGTACCAATTATACGGACAAAGCACCACAGAAACAATTACATTTTGGGTATGCTAGAGGAGAAAATTATCTGACAGGCAACACTGAATTAATTTTGCCTATCTTCAGGATTGCCTCTATTTAAAGTAGATGTCAAGGAATAATAATACTCCAATTAAACAAAGCATGCACCCTGCGTATGACAGTTGCTTCTCACATGCTTTCTCCTCCAAAATTCTGATACTAAAGCAGGTTTTATTCAATCAAGCATGACTTCTGTTGAGGAAACAGAACAGGGCTTGTCATATACTGTGCAAATGGTTTTAAACCTCTCCACCCTCTACGCACTCCAGGACTCCAGAGCAGATGGATCTATAAAACATCTATATGACTGTTCTCAGGGTGTTGTACAGCTGACTAGATAGATCATCGGAAAGACTGTATCCTTTCATTTGAATCTACTGTTTGAATGTACTCTCAGGCATGTTGTTTGGCTGTTGGGGATGGTCCTATGCAGGGTTAAGAATTCAACTCTTCCCTTCCAACTCAGCGTACTCGGTGATTCTGTGAATCACAGTTGATCATTCAAGAATGGAAGCATTAATATAACCACTTAGTAGAGCATCCCTGTAAGAAGAATTTCTGCTAATGCATAATTCTACATCATCATGTGTGTTGCCTCCAGATTAAATGTTAAAATCGCTAAGCTAGCAGTGGTTACATGGTGATCATAAACAAAGAAGTGTTTATAGCAGGAGTAGATGTCACCAATAAATTCTCCGAGTCATAAACTAGACATTTTCCCAGAAATAAGAATTCCAAGATGCTATCAGGACAGGCAGAACATTACATTCTTGCTTAATTTGCAGGTGAAATCCAAAGAACCTAAACTGATGGAGGAAAAAGTACTGATTTTTACATAGGCCAAGAGAACAACCAAACTGACCCTTAAGAGTTTCTCGGTCAACCTTCAAAGGTGATGTCATACACCTTCAATTCTTCATTTACTTTATTTTAGCTCAACTGTGTGTTTAATACAGGACATCAAGTTTCAGCTTCTTCCAACAAGAAGTCACTGGCTTTGGGCCCAATGAAGAAGAGCTGAGAGTGGCCAGATCATGTAACCACTGGCATCAGTATCAACTGGCAGTTACATCACCACTTTGTTTCACAAAGCCACACAGCATAAGTTCCACAAAACTAAAGAGCCAACCTGTGCTATACCTGTTTAACAAAGTGTAGGTTTACATAAAAAGTTTACAAAGCAACAGGCATGCACATCGGAGCAGTTTCAGAAGGATACAAGTCACAGCAAAGAGATGACACAAGAGTTGCAACAGCTACACTTTTCTAGGCTCCCAATTTCATGTGGAAATAAGTGATTAAAAGCATCTGGAGCTCTAAAGTGCTACTGTTAATAGCTTGTGTGACAGAGACAGGAAAAGTCCTAGTATATCAATTTTCACATCTAACAATACGTTCAAAAATATTACATTTTAAGCCTTTTAACAACTTTTACCATTATGCAACAAGGCATAGTAAACATAGAAAGTAAATACTGTCAAGCTCTATCATTACCTATTTTCTACTATTCAAGAACATGCAATATAAACAATAAATAATAATACTCTATGACTTTAAGTTGTTAGTGAGATTCATGTGTGAAGTTTGTTTGTTTATTTTACTAATGGTATTTAATGAGTTGATGGTTAGTGCCATAAAATATTCATGCTACTGTGAAAATGTGATGTTTGTTCTATTTTAATGACAGCTACACAGTCCCATGCATGGCATTGAATGCAACTAAAGAAAGTATATATTAAATTTCATACCCCTGTGCTTAATAGACTGAGAGCAGATACTGACGCAAGACTGCCAGAACTGTCATCCTAATGAGAAAAACAGAAGCAAAGCCTTAGTGAATAAACGAAGGAAAAGACCATTACAGTACAGCAACATGCAACCCAAAATTTAAATTCACATGTAGAGTATTTATCATCTATGTTAGAAGATAGAGAGATGTCTGTTCCTCATTCTCCAGCCCTCAGAATATAGACACACATGCAAAGTGTTCCCACTTGTGCAAGACGTGCACAGACATGGATTGGATTGTTATTCTAGTTTAATTGATGCTTAACCTTTCAATAATCAGCACCTTTGCCCAAAGGGAGATCTTTTTGCCTGGGCTTCTCAGGTGCATGACAAAAAGCATTCTCTAACACACGCTGTCTCTCCCTGGTACACATCACTCGTGAAAGTTAGACTTAAAACCTAGACTTCGAAGGTACACTGTTAAAAAGGAGAAACAAAACATTATCCCCTGCTTCCCCCTGCCATGTTATAATTATTATTTCTAAATTGAAAGTTCAAAAGTGGACTACACCTCAACATTACTGGTGAGCTGATGAGAACTGAGATGCATTTGTAAGGCTTTAAAAAACAGTCGCTTAAATTAAAAGAAAGACTCTAAGCACCAATCCAACCCTTCCGAGCACATTGCAGCAAGGCAATCAGATAAAAGCATGTCCAATTAGAGGAGACCCTGTACAACCACAGCTCTGCACATTTCCATTCAAAAGTCAAAGCTGGTTTTCTAACGGAAAGAAAAGCCAGGCTTAAATATGGGGTACAGGGGAGGTGGCAAACACAGCCATTGCTTTTAAGTGTTGAATTACTGCACTCAGAGAAGAAAAATTTTTATCATGACTTCTACAGTGTTCTGTACCATTCACACCCCGGAATAATAGAAAAGCATTTTAAAGGCTTTCTTCTCCCTTGACATACTATTTTTTCCTTTCAATATTAAAGTATCATGCCACCCTCAGAAGGATATGGCTTATGTTAAAACAAACCAACCAATTAACCAACCAACAATCCCCACATCCTTTAAAAAAGGTGTCCATGAAAGACAGCAGATTTACCACCTGAATCTTTTTGCTAAATCCTATCCTTTTGGAATTTGATACAGTCTGGCTAATGATGATTTTGCTATGTCAGCACCTCACGCTCAGCAGGATGTCTGGTTAACCTGCAAAAGCTGATTTCTTTAAGAAAGGGAAAAAAAAACCCAACAGATCATGCTTTGCTAAGGAAATTCAAAGGCCCAAGAGAGGAGGAGGGATCCTATCAAAGAGAGAATCCAGACAACAAAGTGCATCCCACCAAATCAAAGAGGTTTTACCACTTTTATTACCTCAGTTTATATTCTTTGTTTCCTCCAAACCCAGGACCTTCCAAGAACAGAAATGAAAATACATACAATGCTTATGCTTTCTTTTTCAAGCATTAGGAAGAAAACGTTTGCTTCAATACCCACAGCAGTTGTCCTCAAAGACTTTGTTTTTAAAAAATAACAATCAGAAGAATTTACATCAGCAGAGTCAACACCTCTGTTATTTTCAAAACACTGATTCCATTCCCACCATAAGGTACTCCCCTGAAGATGTATTTGTGCCACCAGTACAGCACTGATAAAGTTCTCCTTAAGATTTCCTAGTAAAAGCAGCTAGGTAAACTCTGGCAGTAGGAGCTGAACTGTATTTTAGGTCCTTTATAAATAAAAAAGAAAGCATTTATCATTCTGAGGTCCTATCAGTTTCACTAGCATTTTACTGACCCCATAATCACTGCAGAAATGTAAAGCACTGGGGAACGTCTTTGGTTTAACTCTAGAACAGATATTTTACCGACTACACATGTAACATGAATTTCTGCAGAACCTGAACTGCTGCTGCATCTACAAGAAAATCATCACAAGCATCTCCCTGCTGCTAGTAGGGCAAATTGTTATTCAGGTGTTTCATGTTCCTCACAAGACCCAATACCTTGATTTATTGTCTGTCTTGATTTCAAGGCAGTTTGTTACCAACATATTTCTAGCCCACACCTGGCAAACAGGCAGAAGTCTTGCCTCTCTTTCCTCCATAAGTATTGCAAGGTGAGCCAAAGTCACCTCTAAGTAACACTGTTTAACAACCACTCCTACAAAAAAGCATCATGTTCAACTTCTCTCACACAGTCAGTCCTCAGGTTTGTTTATAAACACAACATACACATTTCTTAAAGCATTAAGATCTTCATGCATTTATAAAATGCAACAACAAAGACTAGAGTGAAGAGTTAATATTGCAAGTTAGGAGGTTTAAGTCGTATGAAAACCAATTCAAAACACATCTGTTCCTCTGAAGAGACGCCTCTAAAAACCCTTGTCCCCAGGAGACCATGGGAATTCTGCCGAATCAGTGACTGCAATTTCTCCATTTGATTTCAGACCAGAGATAACAACATTGGAAAAATATGCAAGTGAAGACACTGAGGTTTTTAGCCCTTGAGCACTTTTTTTTTAAACATTTCAGAGCCACCTCAACATTTTCAGAGGTTAGCTGTACAACAGTGACCTAGTCAAGAGTCACTATTTAATGGACTGTCTAAAATTAAAACCTTCCTTCCATTTTGTACAGAAGGTAACAGCTTTTGGAAAAGATGGCTTCACTTCTGCATAAGCAATCATTTCTAAATCACTGCAAGCTTTCCATGGAGTGTCAGATTTAAACAGAAAAGAAGCCTTTTTTTCACCTCATTTAAGGCTGTCACTGAGAGTAGCATTGTTAAAACTGCTGATAAAATGAATTTGGTGTATGTTTTACTTTTTTCTTTATTTTGCAATGTGTATCAGCATATTTTGAGCTCACTAATTCAGGCATATTAGGGGGAAAAAAACACCATACTGCTTTAAACAAATTAACAAAAAGCATGCAAGACTGCTTTAAGAAAGAGCTGAACTTAATGACTTGATATTCAGAATAATTTTAATCATAGATTAATTAAAAGCTCTTTTCTTTAAATGTAAGCACAAAAGCTGAAACTGAGCTTGTATTTTTCAACAGAACTTGGACTCTAGTCAGTACATTCCAGAATGTTATATATCAGCCCATAAGTCTGTTTCTGCTTTAAATGCTTCTGCATTAAAATATTTCAGCAGGCTAATTTAAAGCAGATTTCTGTACAGACTGAAAAGAATTTACCAAACTGATCATTAATGACCACATACTTCTTATAACAGCCAGTTGTATTTGCTGCAGTTCATGAAAAAAGGCACACTTCCTAAAACCATCAAATGCATCCGACATTTGCAGTCCTCGGGAGTTGCTGTTTTCCCTTTCTAAAGAACAGTGAAGGAAGGAAGCCCAGAGGAGGGAGATGTCCAGCAAAAGAGTTGGCCTCAATCACATCCTGCTTGGGCAGCTCTAAATCCAAGGAGAGATGAGTGTGCCAGCAGCTGTGAGAGGGGAGAAGCAGCTGCCAAGAACTTTGAACCTCTGACCCAGTTCTAGCGAGAGCAGCTCACCCACAGCAGGCTGATGGCAGCGCAGCTCTGAGGGACTCTGCTGCTCCCCAGGCAGGGGAGACCCCCAGGTTGCTTCACCATAAAAATATTTATCTTCTTCTACACGCGCTAAGAAGCTTGCAAAGAAATCATTTACAGTAAAATTCATTAGACAGTCTCTGAAGGCAGAGCTGGCTAGCATCGCCGTCTGAAAAATTTCTGGAACAGCATCCCCAATTAAGTTTCCAGATTTTCTTGGAGGTTACTCAAGATATTAGAGTCACTACCTGACTTCTCTAGAGAGGCATATATAGCAGTGCTTGGTTGATAGACAGTGACTGGGAACCACATGCATTCGTTTAAATGTAATTACCATTTTACTACATCATCCTTTCCCTAACAAAGATAACAAAAGAGGCTTCCATCAGCCAGGATGCAAAAGAGACACCTGAGCTCTACCAACATGTTGTCTATAAATCTACAATTATGCAATTTTTCTCTGTTTTACTAATACAGTCCTTTAAGCATCTCTATATTGCTATAAAGCTTTGATGTCAGTATTACCCTTATTCAAAAGACTTAATTCTCCTATTAATTACAAAGTTTTTCCTGTTGTGAGTTAATTTTTCTCACAACAAGGTTCCTTTTAAGATTTCATCCTTTATCTGAAGGAGGTTGACTCATTACTGAGTTTCCTTAATCAAGGGTTTATTTGGACCCTCTCAAGGCTGGCCACTGGCATCAGTAAAATGAAAGAACCGTGTTCAATCACGGAGAATAACACTCAGGAACAGTAAGATTTGTTGCTAATAATAAACTGCCACAAACTCCATCACAGGCAGCTTTCCTATAGCTTAAGCCCATTCCACCTCCAGTCTTACATCTAATGCTCATTTTACGAAAGCTGGCCAACAATAAGCAGCCATAGTTCCGACCACAGATGGCTAAAAAAATCGGAGAAAAATGCAAGATTTGTGTTTCAGATTGTATTTGATCCATCCGTCCACTTCAGTTTTGAAAGTCAAAATGCAAGTTTGCAGAGACACTCCATGTAGGTTATGAAATCATCAGCCAGGTTCACAGCCTTACTCATGAATAAAACATATTAAATTTCAAGCATATTTATATCAACTTCTTGAAGGCTTACTACTGCATTCTTGCTTATATTCTTTTCACTCACGTCTGCCTAGTGAGGAATTAGTTTGGGGATTTCAGTCAGACATTTGGAAGTGAAAAGGCTACTTCCTACTGATTTGCAATAACCGAGTGTACCTATATTCAGTCTAGCCCATCGTCAGTTTAGCAAATTGGAACACTTCTTTGAGAAAAGAAACCATTGGCTTTTCTTCTGAGACATATGCACAAGGAGCTATATTGTAAATTTTAAACACATATGCAAGATATTTGCTTATGCTAAATATGGAGCCATTAGAGTTACTTGTCAATGAAAGATCACATTTTCTTAGGTACTGTATATACGTGTGCAGAGTGTACTGTCAATCTGCATCCCTCTTCAATAACAGTATATTTGAGTTCATGAGGCTTATCTAAAGATCATGCCTGCTTTGGCCAAATAGCTAAATACAGTGATCCTCTGCATAGTCGCGGTCCGTAATTTGCGGGACCCGCATACTCGTTGTTGATTTTCCAGCGAGTTGTGGGCCCTGGCACGTGTGCAGAACCTACCATGAACCCAGTCTGCTCATGAATATGTAAACTGGTCCCAGCCAGGAGCTGGTGTGGCACGGCCAGGATGCGTTTAGTGTAAACATGTGTTTTTGCACGGCTGGAATTGTCCTCTGCCGGGCTACAAGACGGGGTGACGGGGCTGCCATTGTGTGTGTGCCATTGTGTGCCCAGGGGCCATGCCCACTGCTTGGCTGGCACTCGGGGCCAGCCCCACAGCTCAGTGCTCAGCACTCACTGCTCGGGGACGGCCCCGCAGCTCAGCGCCCACCCAGCCACTCGCCCCCCGCCCCCCACTCCAGCGCTTGCCCACCTTGGCAGAGCACAGCCAGACAACTGAGACAAGTCTCGCTCTCAGGACCATCCTCCAGACCTTATCATGGGAGGGGATGTGGCTATGAGCATGGCGCACTTAACGACGTAGTGGGGTCGCTATCTTTGTGGATTCCACGACTCGCGTGAGGAGGACCAGACCCAACAGCCCACAAGTAACGGGGCAATCACTGCATATTAGCTATTACCTTACTCAAGGTTATGTAGATCTAAGTGACTCTAATCTGGCAAACATTGTGACACAAACCACGTGACTAGTGGCTAGGACCACCTCAACTGTGTATAAACATAACATATTGTTGTAACATGTGTGAACACTACAGTTTAAGTTTAAAACAAACACAATCAATGAGGGACAACAGAACAAGAAAATAGGACTATTTTTTCAGATTATTATCTTCAACTGGCTGCCCATGCAAGTTGTGGATGTTCCATCCCTGGAAGTGCTCAAGGTCAGGTTAGATGGGGCTTTGAGCAACCTGATCTATTGGAAGGTGTCTCTGCCCACCGCAGGGAGGGTGGAACTAGATGATCTTCAAGGTCCCTTCCAACCCAAACCATTCTATGATTATAACATTCTTTCCAGAACAAATATCTTCATTACTAAAACAGTAAACAGATGACTGGTAGCACTGTGCAAATTCACCCCTTCTCAGGATGGAAAAGACATCTGGATTTTTACCACAGCAATTTCATTGCACAAGGCCAACAACACTCATCTGCAAATAAACAAAGAACATTTGCCATCTCCCACCCAAAAAGAAAAAACATTTATAAAAGAAAGCTATTTCAAAGTGCTAAAAAAGCATTTGGTTTACTTCACAGTAAATTACAGAATGGTTTGGGTTGGAAGGGACCTTTAAAGGTCACGTAGTTCCAACCCTCGAAATTGCACTTTCTGTAATCATTTTCCTACAACATTTCACTGTGTGACAAGTCTCATTACATTGAAGTCCTCCAAAAAGAACCTCTCATTTTTCACTATGGTTGCTCCCAAAAGGCCATTTTTGCCACAAATCTCTTTCTAGAAGATGACTGAAGACTGCTTCACTCACAGCCATTTGCACCTGCCAAACACATCAGCCTATTTGGAATTTAAGAAAGGAGACAGAGAAAGCAGCTCTCAGAGATTCAAGTACCTGCTTTTACCAACACATGGGACACTCACATTTCATATGTCAACAAATCTTTCCATTTCAGGTTTTCATGTTAATATCAAGATAATGATATGTTACCAATTGTTGGTCGTTAAAGATTATGATGTTTTAATATTATTTTATCAAAGATATACTCCACAGGAGCAATTATATGAAAGTGCAACTTGGTATCAGAGGAAGAAAAATCAGAGGTACCTTTCTGACAAACTCCAGTAACTCCAAATCAAGTTAAACTTACAGCAAATACCTTAAATGAGATTAAAACCTTAAAGATTACATGTTTCATGATTCTACACAATTTGCCACAAGTTACTCACACAGGAAGTCTTCAAGGCAATGACAAAACTATGGAAAAATGAATTGGATTGCACCCTATCACATTAAATAAACGTGCTGATTAAACCATGACAATAAGTCAAAACGTTACAGGAAATTCATACAAGTTCTGATGACTTGACAAAAACAGTGTAAATGCTTTCTGAATATGTATCACTTTTTTATAAGCACAGAGATGGACTGAAGAATGTACTTGATAAAACTCAAACCCCTTAGTAACTACTGTTCCTTAAACAAAGGCCCAAAAGAATCTTCTCAGAGCACTCCACCGTTGTGTAACAATGTGGAGATAACAGCAAAGAAATTAAACATCTGTGTGTTATTTTTACAAGTTTCGTACCTCAAGCTGTGTGATGTTTACTCACCTGCTGAATAATTTTGGAATCTTTCAGAAGGTTTTCCCTGGGTGGGACTTTTCCAAACAATTTCCAACCAGGAGCGCTTTGGACAGCAGGCTTGAGCTCCTTTGTCCTTTTAGTGAAGAAGTTTCTGAAAAGAGAGGAAGGTTTTCTTTTTGTTTATTATAAGCA